>VUQG01019026.1:25423-51275 GCA_015106755.1 Etia nguti
AAACAAAAAACAAAGAACCCCCCCCCCCCCCAAAAAAAAGCAAACGCAAAAGCCCCCCCCTGTGAGCAAGCACTTGGTAACAGTGGGAAGGAAAAACTCCCTTTTAACAGCAAGAAACCTCCGACAGAACCAGGCTCAGGGAGGTGCGGCCATCTGCTGCAACCGGTTGTTTGTGAGGGGAGGAAGACAGGATAAGAGGCACACTGTGAAAGCGAGCCAGAGGTTAATAATAACTAATGACTAAATGCAGGCATTTTTAATTTTGTGAAAGATGGAAAAGTTTGTCAAACTTTAATGTGCGAGTAAAATTCTATATTTGGTTTTCAATTACAATTCTTCTGATTAGCTCAAGTTTAATTGAATCAAGCATCGTTGAACTCCATTAAAAATGAAATTGGATGATTGCTTCATATGCTAATGAAAAACACTCCACAAATCCTGCCACCTCTGCACTTCCTCTGTATGCGTCCTCTCTGGTTCTATCCCTCGCTCTTTACCATTCTGAATGCTCTGCAGCTTAAAAGCACACAAGCTCATTAGTAAAAACTGGAGAGGGAGTCTGAAATAAAGGACAAAAAAAGCTGCTTGAACGTCTGCTTTTTAGAGAGCAGCGATTAAATATAAAGCCAAAAAAACAAGTTTTTAAGACACTATAAGAAGAGACCTTCCTCTAATAGCTTGGCAGCACACTGTAAGAAACAAATCTGTGTCAAGGTTAGTTAGGTGCAGGACTCAATCGCAGGACTCAAAACTGGTAAAAAGTAAAAGGGGTTTATTTACAGATGCACACCAGGTGAAATATATACATATGAACAGTAAAGCAGGGGAAGCGGGCTCCAGGGAATCCCAGGGGAGAATGTCCAGGACAGGGAAACGTTCACAATACTCTTCACACAGTCCGTGACTCACAAAAATTCCAAATCCAATCCACAAAAGTTTCCTCACGCTCACACACACACCCAATCATGGTCCACAAGGCAAGAGAAACAGGTAGGGATCTAGGGAAGTCTGTACAAAAAGAAGAGATAGCCATTAGGGAGAAGCACTAGGAAACTAGCCGAGCCGGGGCTACACTGACACAAGTTAGCACAATGATCCAGCGAAGAAGCAGACTCCACTGAGGTCTTATGCAGTGCAGGGGTAATCATCCATGATGACTGGGAGGTGAGTGATCACAGTAGATGGGTGACAGGTGAGTAGAGCTTAGTAGGCGAGGACAGAGGCTGGGAGTGTAGTCTGACTCCACCCTGGCGAGGTAGGTGAAACAGCAAAAACAACAACAACATCCTAGAGATCCTGTGAAATGATGCCAAACATTGTCATTTCCTTCAATTTTAAGCTCATTTTCCATTTGAGTCTTTCCACTGAAGACTGAGATGCTTATAACTGTGTTATGGATTTATCTGTGGTGCTTGTGGGGTTATCTTCCTGAAAGTAGACTGGAAAGATTACATTTTACTTTATTTTTTGGTCATTTATCCCATTTTATGGTTGCTAGCCTGTTTTCTCTTTCTATGCTTACTCACTGTTTAGTTGTTTTTCTTCTTTCTTGTGGGTGATGTAACATTATAAAGCACAGATGGAGCAGAGTGAGGACTCAGCTGTCTAAAGCTATTATTTTTGGTAGTCAAGCTAAATAGACTTTATTTAATATATTTCTGCTTTTCAATTTTCTTGTTTCACAGTTGTATTGTTAAACATCTGAGAGTCATAAATAATATTTCTTCTCCTTTCCTAAAGCACAATAGCTTATGTACCTAGAATCACGTCCATTATTATTTGGACAGTGACACATTTTGTAATTTCTCATCTGTACACCACAGCTGAAGTGCAGACTTTCAGCATTCATTCAAGGGGTTTAACAAAAGTATTAACAGTTTAAGAATTACACCCCTTTTTATACATAGCCCCCCATTTTCAGTGGGTCAAAATTAATTAGAAAATTGACTCACATGCCGTATCATGGTCAGGTGACCCCTGATTATCCTATCCTCTGAGTAATATTTGATTATTTCATAAAATAATAAAAATAATCTCTGCATGATCACTTTTCTTCTCCAAAAATACAGTTTTGCTCACACAAACTAATCTGAATAAGACAGCTTCATAATCTATCTTTGATTCTATTATCTTTTCATGTTTTTGTCATTTATGTTAAGCACTTTGAGTTTACATGTAAATGAAATGTGCATCGTCTTCCTTTGTTAGGTGACAGTGCAAGCCACCTGCATCACCCTGACTGCCATGAGTGGAGACCGCTGTTACGTGACAGTCTACCCCCTGAAATCTCTTCGACACCGAACCCCCAAAGTAGCCATGATTGTCAGCATTTGCATTTGGATCGGTACATCGTGTCATTATCGACTGACTTATTAAAAATAATTGGTTATATGTAAAAAAATTTTAAAATGCCATCGTTTCAACTAACCATGTTTCTCCTCTTCAGGTTCTTTTATCCTCTCTACACCAATTTTAATGTACCAGCGTATAGAGGAGGGCTACTGGTATGGCCCAAGGCAATACTGCATGGAGAGATTTCCCTCTAAGACGCATGAAAGGGCTTTCATCCTGTACCAGTTCATTGCTGCCTACTTGCTGCCTGTGCTCACTATCTCTTTCTGCTACACTCTGATGGTTAAGAGGGTTGGCCAGCCCACTGTAGAACCTGTAGACAATAATTATCAGGTAAGGGCAGGCGTTATATTGGCCTGGGCTTCACAAGTGCCTCACAAACACAACCACTAATGCACAGAGATATTAGTGTCAACAGCTGCTGCTAATTTTCAGCCAATTAAAAGTTTAAAATTTCTCTTCTCTTCTCTTCTCTTCTCTTCTCTTCTCTTCTCTTCTCTTCTCTTCTCTTCATGTCCCTGTCTTTGAAAATGTGTTTTAAAACTCCTTTAAAGTTGCTGCAGTCAACTCTTTATTTTATTTCATAATTTTTTATTGTGGCTTTCTTTTTCAATGTGGGACCTATTCGTAGAAAAGAGCAACTCCATTATAACTGGCAACTTCTGCACATGAGTGTTACAGGAAAACAAATAAATTATTGCCTTTGTGTCAACACAAAGAGATCTAACACTTCACTACATTTTGGGAACAAGAGCAGATAGACCTGCTGTGGATAGAGTGGGAGTAATGTTCATCACTACAGGTGTTATATTGAAAGTGTGACAGGATAAGGTAGAAAACAATTATGAGCAAAAACAAGTACATCTGCAGCTTGTTGCCAAACATTCTCACTCAGTGCGGGAGTGATTTTTTATGAGCTAATGCTCTGATCAATAATTTAGACCAATATAGGAAAGAGAGAAAGCAAACAAATATCCTCTAATATCAATGGATAAAAAGGTTGCAATGTATTGACAACCTCAAGGAGAAATATAGCCTTTAATACAATCACACTAGGAAAAGTAGTGGTTGGTGACCCAGCATGACAAAGGTCTGTGACTACTCATAGTCAGTTGCTGTCTCTAAAGCAACTTTGGTGCACGAATACATGCAATTAAACCACAACAAGATAGAATTGACTTGCTAAAACACTGGAAGGGGTCAAGCTGGCAATTAAATGCAATCTATCTGGGATAATACACCAATTAACTCCGTGAAAACGGCAAACCTGTTGAACTCTGTTGCAAATCTGATGCAGTCTATGTACACAGAAAATCACATTAAAGAGAAAATCTCATTCGCTGCTTATATTCAGTGTGCAGCCAGAACGCCACAGATTTGAAACTGAAATGAGGAAAATTCTACAGAAACAGTGATGTAGTTGCTGCAGGTCAGAGTTTTATCTTCAAAATGAATTGAGTATAACCAGGATACAACAAACTGGCAACCGGATGAGTCGAGTCCCCAATTACAATGATTCAGTTTAATTTTATTTATAACTTGCCAAGTCACAACAACAGTTGCCTTAAGGTGCTTTATATTGTAAGGCAAAGATCCTACAATTATACAGGGAAAACAGAGAAAACCCCAACAATCACATGTTCCCCTATGAGCAAGCACTTGGCGACAGTGGGAATGACAAACTCCCTTTTAACAGGAACAAACCCCAGTGCGGTGGTTGCCCAGAACTTTGTGTGTTGCATGCTCAACCTCACCTACTCACCGAGTCACCAAGTGCAAAAAAAGCGCAATCACCTGGCAACCACTGATGGTTGTTCGTGTTCACGAGGAAGTTACATTCTTACGTACTCTAGAAAGAGTTTCTGTAGCTACCCGAAGGAGCTTTTCTGTGTCCTTTATTTCCTTCTTTTGATAACTTTACTGTTTTGATTGACTGTTATCGCTCTGGTAACATTGTTATATATTCTAAATATTCTCAAAAACATTACAAAGAGGATTCCTCTTCTTTTGTCTCTTCAGGTGAATCTCCTGTCTGAGAGAACAATCAGCATACGGAGCAAAGTTTCCAAGATGGTAGTAGTGATTGTTCTTCTCTTTGCCATCTGCTGGGGGCCCATCCAGATCTTTGTCCTCTTCCAGTCTTTCTATCCTAACTACCAGCCTAACTACGCCACATACAAGATCAAGACGTGGGCCAACTGCATGTCCTACGCCAACTCCTCTGTCAACCCCATAGTTTATGGCTTTATGGGAGCTAGTTTCCAAAAGTCTTTCAGAAAAACTTTTCCCTTCCTGTTCAAGCACAAGGTCAGAGACAGCAGCATGGCTTCAAGGACTGCCAATGCTGAGATCAAGTTTGTTGCTGCGGAGGAAGGCAACAATAATAACGCGGTGAACTGATCCCGACCATTTAACACAAGAAGGATAGGGACAGTTTTCTAATGAGAACCCTGAAAAAAAAATAACACTAGTGATGAATAAAAGTCATGAGTTCATTGTGTAAAAGTCCTCAAAGAGCAACACTGTTTGGCAGCCGGGATGTATTTATATCATTGAATATAACTAATTAATAAAATGATGTGGGGAAACTCAGACACATAAAACAGATGGGCACTAACAGTATTTGGCACAGTATGTTACCTGTTCCGACTGCCAAGGCTGTCAATGCTGGCACATGTCTGCCAAACACCAGGTTTGAATAACAGACAGCCGAACACATCAGATGACAAAAGAGGAGAGTTTGGCCTGAAAGCTGCAGGCAGGACATTTAATCCCTGTCTGATCTGATGAGGTCTGCAGCTCTAGATTGAGGACAGAGGATGATTATAGATATCATATGTGAATATGATGTTTTGGAAATGAAACAACACTGAATGTATATTTGAATTTAACGCTCTTGACTAAATGTCAGTTGGCTTGTTTTTTTTTTGCTAGTTTTTATGTGGTTGACATTTACGTCTTCGTTGGAGAAAAAGAGAATAATTTAACACTTTGTGTATGCGTCACTCTGAGGAACAGCGAACACTGTGACACTGTGTAAATGTTTAAAAGGTACAGTATGACATTTTATTGGATTTCTTTGTTCATATCAAGGTAAAAATCCAATCTCCTGTTTTGTTACCATGAAGCTCAAGGTGATTAAAGTAAAACAAAAAAGAATATCCCTAAATCCTCTGAGGTTGCATATGTCTTGATGGTTAAACCATCAAGTGTTCACTAGAAAATCCTTAGAGAACATAACTCCTGAATGACCAGAGTGCTGTTTTCAAATTTTGAATTGACTTTAAGTACAACATATTAATTTTTTGTTAACAAGGCACTGATGGTCTGATTTTTGGCATTTTTGTTAAAGTGCACCGTGTTGCTTCCCCCAATATCAGTGTTAATGCTAAATAATTTGGCTCCTGACTGTAGTTTTCTATTTTATAGTGCCATGGAAAGGTCTTGAGCCACCGCTCATTTCTTTATATTTTGGTAGGAAATTCGGAAATAGTTGCAGAGAATTACTGAAAAATACATGGAAATAAGTTTGTACAATTATAACAAAATGAAAGTCAATATTTGGTATGACCACCTTTATTCTTCAACACAGCTTTTGATTTCTTTAAGTAGTCTTCAGGAATAGTTCTCCTGGCTTCTCGAAGGACATTTAAAGCTCTTCTTTGAATGTTGGCTGCCTCTCGTTCCATTTTCTGTCAAAATCATCTCATACTGTTTCAGTGGTGTTGATGTCCAGGCTCTGGGGAGGCCAATCCATGACTGATGGTGTTTCATTGTGTGTTTTTCTATCGAGGTGTGCTCTGAATGCATTGGCAGCGTGTTTGGGATCATTGTCATGATGAAAAATGAAGCTGTTTTCAGTCAGATGTTACTTTATAGTGGATTAAAATCTGATGGTACTTTTCTTTGTTCATAATTCCACAAATTTTGACAAGATCCCAACACCCCTGACTGAAATGTAGCACCACACCATGACAAAGTCTCCACCATGTTTTACAGATGGCTGTAGACACACTTTGGTAATGGTTTCTTGACAGCCTCCCTTCCACTTCTTATGAGACCATTTCTTATGAGGCTTCAGTGTACAGTAAATGGGTCACCTTAAGAACCAGACGCATCTCTCAGGTCCTCTGTCTGGTCATTTCTTGGGACGTGATAGGACTCCGCTGTAGTTTTTCAGGCCTGCCCACAGTTTTTAGAACACACTGAACACCATGCCAAGATATGGCAGGTTTTCAGCTAATAGTTCTTTGGAAATCACCTTGTTGGTGCAAAAAAGACTATTTTATGCCTGTGAACCTGTGTTATCTGTAGCATTCTTCATAGATTCAACTAAAGAAATGAGAACAATTTATCTGTTTTTGCTACTCAAGAATTTTGCGTAGCGAGGTATACTGGAGCTATTGTTATTACACATTTGATAACACTGTTTAAACAAACAGCCATGAATGCCTCATACCGGTACACTGACCACTTTAACGCCAAATTTGTCAGCTTTCACCAGCTCTCTTATCATACAGACATGTTGAGGTTCCAGTTCTTATCAATCTCAAAGCAAGACAGCAAATATGCAAAATTCCCCAAATATCAAACTGTTTGTTTACAAATTATGAGTTTATCTCACTTCTGTTCATTTTTGTGTGTGAGGGATCTGGGGGGCTTTTCTGTTCAGCTTACAATCTCTCAACCACATGACCTACACAAAGATCCATCCATTTTACATACTTCAATACAGGTTACTACATACATCCATGATATTATAAGTTAAAATACAAGGGAATCAGATGGTTTCTTGAGGCGACATTAGTTAAAGCTGTGTTATTTTGCTTGTTTAAAAACAGAAAAGCAGAATCCAGCTCTATGGACGTTTCCGTTGCTGGCAGTATGATGAGTGGTATGATGGCTAAACCGGGGGTTATAGCCAGTGAAGCGTATGCAGCGTTTACTTTGCTTTTGTGTCCCATGCACAAACATTCAAACCTTACTCAATTGTGCATTCACGAACACTATAGAAACATGCACGCACGCACACAGGCAAACACAAGCCCGCATCCACATTTCGCCCAGTACATCTAGTTTTTGTTTTGTTTTTTTCGTTAGTGGTATCAGTTGTTACATCTTCTCAGAAAAAAAACACCCTTGCACGATCTAGTCAGACAGACTGAATTCCCAGCGGCGGAGACGACCCATATGGCCTGCTCCATTGTGAGAGCACATTCTAAAGGAGAAGCTGATGAGGGAGCAGCTGTCTGGCAATAGAAATGCAGCCTATCATAGTTAATAAATCTGTAAAGCTGCTGTCAGCGCTTCACTGTCTGGATGCAGTTCTTCTTCGCATCCCACACAGTGACATTCAAAATCAGGACTCCCATTGTGACCCACAGAAAATCTGTTTATGCAATTTTCATTCGAATTGTACATAATGCAGAACTTCTCGCCCAGGCTGCCTTTGAATCACATCAAAGTGTCTCGAAATGACAATCATAGTGTTTTTATTAATCATCAATGGCTGATCGAGAGTTCTCATTAATTAGGGAAAAAAACACGCAGGAACACTTTTCTAACACAGGAGGATGGAGGTTGAACTACAGTATGGCCACCTTAATGCAACTATAGATAATGTAACCTTACATTATATTGGTCATTAGTAGATGCTAATTACATGCTTGCAAGAATACAGTAGAACACAGCAGAACATGTATCTTGCAGCCGCGTGTCAAAGTGTTTGTACTTGGCTAAAAAAAGCACTTTGAGTTTTGTTGAAACAATTTGAGCTGCACTGTTTTAGCGGCAAGTAATTAGTCCTCCATTTGCAATTCAAATTGTACAAAAAAGCAGCCAACTAAAAAAAGTGTCACTTAGTGTCACCCACTAATTAAAACAGAAAAAAGGGTATGGCATGGAGTGCATTGTGAGGCCATTGATTTTCCATGAGCACTGCTCTAAAAAATGTCTTAACATGTTCGAGTTCTGCCTAATGGATGCATATTGCTCTTTAATAATCCTCCACATGTATGTATAGCCATTAAGGCAAAAGTCATGAATAAAATTTTCATTACTTATACCACACCATGATGTAATTCATTGTGCAGCCTGGGGGCTTCAAACATGCAGGCAGAGGCATGAAAGGTTTTCAGTGGGTCGTCACTGACAAGAAAAACGAGAAGTCCTGCAGCACAGAGTCCACAGAGCTCCGATCCCAACATCATGAAATCATCATGAAATCTTGGATTATGTAGAGACAGAAGACACTGAGCCATCCTATATAAAAAGGACCGTAAATACCTGTATTTTACATTTTTTCTGTAGTTTGTCTGAGGTTAAATGACGGAAAAGTTTTCATGGTATTATTTTTTAAATTCTTTCCTTTGCACAGCAATGTTTTTCACACAGTCTCATGACATTGTCACTTTTTATATGTCTGTCTGGTTTGAAAAATATATTCTGCTTGGGTTCAGCTTGAACTGTCTTGTGCAATGAAATATGTTCAGCTTTAGATGTACCTGTAAGCCATTTTGTTTAAAGAAATGATTGTAGTGAAACAGACAAATGATTTCATAATTTCTCAGGGTTATGAAGAATCCTGGCTGCAGTGAGATTACTTCTAACTTTTGAACAGAGGTAGTAATGTAAATAAAACATTGAATCTAATCATTTTTTTGGTGCCAGCCATGCATTGCTCTATACTGTAGAGATGTTGGTGTAGTGTCTGCATAATTTTAGATTTTTAAAGCTCAACAGTTGTACAGGAAAGCTTCTGGAAACAATGTTTTCTTTGGTGATTAAACAAATGAAGAACAGGTGTGCTTATTGGCTTGTTTTGTGAGTAAATTATCAAAATTAGTAAAATAATTACCTGCAGGTAAGATTAGAGGACAAGCAAGAAGAAAATAAATGCTGACAAAAGTTTTGGGTTTTTTTTCCTCTGAAGTATTGAACACATATTGAATCTTTAGTATATACACATATTTAACATTCTGGATATTGTAGCATTTTTCTGGTGTTTTCAGTTTACATGATCATGTGTCTCTTTTAAAAGGGATTTGATCTTCCAGCATGGTTAATCCAGGGCAGACTGAAACAATAATTCAGGTTGGGAATTTGATATCATCCCAGGCCACTCAATTTTATAATCTAACCCTATGGCTTCTTAACAGTTATCATCAGCGTTGGGGTCGTTATTTAAAAAAGTAATCTTACACATTACTCATTACCTTTCTTAAACGTAATGCAGTACATATTTATTTATTATTCATTTGTTACATTACTTGTTACATTACTTTTTTGTTACTATGTAAAATGGCCTAAAACATATTGTCACATAATTACCAGTTAAGAATATGAACCTTTGGAAACAGTTCCACACAGTAACACAAATCCCTATCCTAATGAGGCTACACATAAGATCTTTATTTTAGTGTTTACATGTGAACACAAACACAACAACAAACCAGCACAAAGAGATTTTAAAGTGAGCGTCACATCACTGCTGGTGTTACCTGTTAAAGCTCAGGCTTTGACCCCTGGGCTCGGGTTAGCTTTAACACTACTCTGGATTCTTGGCTAGCTTTACATTAGCATGTAGGTGTCTGTTAAGAGTGGAGGTTCTGTTAGCAGTATCATGCAGTCCTTTTGTGCAGTAAAAATAAAACTATTGTTAATACCTATCTGCTTGGCATTCAGGTAACTGAAGAACCTTTGTGACACAAGTAATGACATAACTGTAAGTGCAACTGAATTTAGTACAGTAACGCGTTACATTCCTGTGTTACTGACAAATGTAATGTGATTACAGTAAAGCATTACTTTGTCACCCATTGCACCCAACACTGGTTTTCAGATATTCACCACAGAATTATCCTAACCTAAAGAATTCCCTTTCATAATATTAATGCTATATCAGTTGATCAGTAATGCTTGGTGAAATTCATCTTTCATTAACAAATGAACGTATAAGTTTATAACCATAGTGTATAAACATAAATGTATAACAGCTGTACAACAAATTAACAAATGACAACCTCTATAAGTGAAATTTGTCCACCTTCAGACTTTCTGTCTGAACTGTGAGCATTCAGGGTATACCACTTTGGGTGCACCAGTGAAAAATCCCTAGGAATTTACTTATGATATCAGAGACAAAGAACAATAAAACACAAAACACTTGTCTATTTAAGCATTAAGCAAAAGTGTGAAAAAAACACTCTTTCACCTAAACAATGCATTAGCTACTACAATGTAAAATAGGCTGTTAGTGTTTAGCTAGTAGCTAAGGTATTCTTGACTGACCTGATCTCTGACTGGTGTATTTCTCCTCCAAATGTACTTTTTCCTATTTTTATTGATCATTTATCTATAGAGCAGGTGAATGTTGACTGCCTTACCCAGAGACAGTGAGAGAAAGAGGCTGCAAAGTGGTTTCTTTGGGAGTCACTGAACAAGCTGACAGTTCACAGCAGGGCTAAAATAACTATCAGGCCACCAGTGCTCCTGATGTGCAGTCTACCGCTACCTGTAAATGACTAAGAAATAATCAGGCCTAAAGTTGTTTTGTCCTGAAAACAGACTGGCAGATTCTTAAAACCACCACACTGAATCCTGTCAGAAATATCTCAGTTACCCCTGGATGGATTGTCATAAAATTTGGTACAGGTATTTCTGCTTCCTACAAATAACCTGGATAGACCTTAAGGATCCAAAGATGTGAAGAGGAATCACTGCTGCTGTGGTGAGAGAAGGGCTCCAAATTTGCTCATCACCTGACCATTAACTGTTGACCGCAGGATGGTCTGAAGAATATAATAAAGAAAATCGTTATCTTCAAATGTCAGAGATTGAAATGTCACAGGAATGGTAGCGTCTGGTTAGTTTATAGTTTTTCCAGTACAGACAACAGAGGTCAGTCCTAATGGAAAAGTTCACAGAAGAACAGTTTATTGTTGCTTTTCAGATTCAACAAAAATGTAAGAACAGCCACTAACAGATCTGCCTTTTGTGTATCATTGCAGCTGGTCATGATGACCTTGGTCCATTTGGCAATAAGTTAACTGACAGGTGGCTTTTAGTCGCCTTATTTTCTGACGAAACTCGACAAAGGCCAAACGAAACAGCATGCAATCCTGGGAGGCACGATTCACTGAAAAGGTCTAAAGCTGGAACACAGAGGTCACACGACATGTATGTACTGTATATGTTCTTCTAGGACAAATCTTATGCACTCCCCCTGCTGGATTCTCTTACAGTATATCTGAACACATACCTAGACTTCAGACAGCACTATTTTAGATTACCTCTGTGACTTGTGCACTAAATCTTTTTAAAGTAGGAAAAGGTGGCATAGCAAGAAATTTGTCAATATCAGTACAGCATCAGTTTAATTCAATTCAGTTTTAATTATACAGCGCCAAATCACAACAACAGTTGCCTCATGGCACTTTAAATTGTAAGGTAAAGACCCTAATACGTAGAAAACCCCAACAATCACATGACCCCCAATGAGCAAGCCCTTTGGTGACAACGGGAAGGAAAAACTCCCTTTTAACAGGAAGAAACCTCCTGCAGAACCAGGCTCGGGGAGGGGCGGCCATCTGCCACGACCAGTTGGGAGTGAGGGGAGGAAGACAGGACAAGGACATGCTATGGAAGAGAGCCAGAGATTAATAACAACTAATGATTAAATGCAAAGAGTTGCATAAACACATAGTGAGTGAAAAAGGTGAGTGAAGAAGAAACACTAGACCTATTGCAGCATAACTAAGGGAGGATTCAAGGTCACCTATTCCATGCTTAACTATACTAGAGCTTGCCAATATGCAATCAATTTGAGTCTGTATGCACCCATGAGCACTGTAATGTGCATCTTTGCATTAGGGGACTCGACTCAACTGGTTATATTCTGGTTGCACTACTACATAAAACCAAGGTTGCTATGGCTATGCACCATCCTGGAGCAACTATGTCACTATTTGTGGAGGAATTTCTGTTTCAAATCTATGAAGCTCTGACTGGACTCTGAATGTAAGTAGTAATTGTGACTTTTCCTAGTTTGTGTTTTTTGGTTCATTTTGTATTTGTATTCTCAGGTCGTCTTAGTTTTATATCTAACATTATGTTGCTTATCTTGTGTTTTTGTTATGGCTCCCCTGTGTCTTCATGTGAGGTCTGTCTTGTCCCTGTGTTTGTTGACCCTTCTGTCTCTCCATGTCTGTCCAGACTCTCAGTGTCCTGTCTCCACAGTCCGCGTTTAGCTCTGTCAAGTTCATATGTTTTAGTCTTGGTAGTTGAATGTAGTTACTTCCTGTTTTATTTTGATAGCCCCTTGTCCCGAGTGCGTAATGTTCAGTATAGGTACAGCAGTGTTCCCACCTGTTGCCTGTTCTCTCTTCAACCTGTCTGTGGTACATATTTTCTCAGTCTTCCTTACCCTATCCTTTGTTGTGTTCTCCTTTATGGTCGTGTCTTACCTTGCAGTATGTTTTCCCTGTAGACTTGTAGTTTTTGTTTCCCTTGTTTTGTGACCTGCATTATTTTGTATTTAGTTAAAGCTTCAGCAATAAAGCTGCTTTTTAGTTTACCTCTCTTGTTTCTGAGTCCTGCACTTGGGTCCAACTCTCACTGCCATACAGCCACCCTTGACAGAGTCTCACTTGCTATTGCTATTTTATTGTTGTTGCAATGCACCAAAATCTCTCTGAAGACATCGACTGACTGCGAGTGATTGCAGACCTGGTCCCCAACTTCAAAGCAACCATTTTAAAGGCAACAAGACAGCAATAATTTTAGTTGTGACGCTTTCTCCAATCACTGTTTTTATTAGTATGATGGGTAGCGGTCATATAGTCTGCCAAGTCTATACACTTTTCACTTGTTTTAATGCACTAAAAACGACTTACCCTGCAACAAAATATAACTTGCAAATGACAGCCTATCTTTCTAGTGCTAGAACCCAAGGTGATACATTGTGGGTAACTGAATAGATGTCTTAATTTCGGTCGTCCACAGAACATTTGGCATTGAAAAGTAAGTATTCAAGTTCAAACCTGAACTTAAATAGCAGTTTTCAGCTTTGAAAAGTGGTCATACTACTGTATTTTTCGCACTATAAGGCGCACTTAAAATCCTTAATCCGGTGCGCCTTATGTATGAATTCTGGTTGTGCTTACTGACCTCAAACCGATTTTATGTGGTACACGGCGCTCAAAAATCTGTCAAAAAATGTTTTAGTACGACTTTGGTACGCTACGAAGCCACACCGCTTGATGGATTGTCAGAGCATTACGGCTACCGTAGTCAGGAGCCTTGCGGAGTAATCTGGGTCCAAAACTCCGTCCGCTTCAGGTCCCAAAGTCAAACGAACACATCACTGAGAGTTAAAAACTGTCTAAATTCTTTCATCTTTAATAAAATAACCAGCGTTGCTGCTTTACCAGGTTTAACATCCAGGCATCCATGAAAACAGAATTTATTAATTTTAACAGAGTTAGAAGTTAGCAGGAAGTTAGTTCGCTAGTTTCCACCTAAACATGATATACCATGTTCTGACTGAGAGATTTCTGAAAAGATTAAAACGTACAGCCCTGCTATCACTTCCAACATAAATGAAGACAGAAAACTAAACAGCAGTGACTTTTGTAGGGTTACTGAAGTTGGACTAGCTGGTATATATGATGTGCTACGTGATTGCTAGAGACACAGCTATGTTAGCATAACATAAACACAGCGAAGCTGGAGGATGAACGCTAACTTTTTTCCACTCGATACAAGTTAACAGGAGGGTCCCGGGACAAATGCAATCGCATGGCAGGATGATGTAAACTGACCAAACTTCAGTCAGGAGAACAACTGAGATAATCCATCAATACAATGGGGTTAGTCATTAATATACTGCAACAACATGGGAATAGAGCAGCTGTGAAAGGATTCAACATTAATGAATCAATGGTATGGAAGTGGAGGAAGCAAGAAGAATGAGTTGAGTAAAGTTTGACTTATCTGACTGTTGTATGCCTTATGTATGAAAACAGACCCGTTCATCAACAGTGCGCCTTATAATCCAGTGCGCATTATGGTCCAAAAAATACGGTAATACCCAAGTTATGATTATGAAATTGAAATGTTGATTTTTCTGAACATTCAACATATAAAAGGCCAAAACCTAAAAAATAATTATTGACCAGCATCCCTGCTCGCCGCCGTTTACCTGCCTAGCAGTCTGACCATGTCAGCGTGTGACTGACAAATAGCTCCTGTTAGGTTTTTGTGTGCTTTCCTTAGAAACCTCACTTGTGTTAAAGCAGTTTCTTTGGCAGCAGCTTTTCAGGCAAGTGAAAAAAAGATAATGTTGATCTGTAACATTTTCCAGCCTGTAAAAGTGTTAAGCTGTTGACCAACCTTTCAATAAACCACAGACGGTACTACATGATTAATAATTTCACCTGGCTCAACGTGTGGCTCCCAGAGGAAATTAATTTCTGAATTGGAAAACGTTACCCCAAAGGTGAGGAAAAGCCACGAGAGGCTCGTGAGTTTCTATTTACCAACCTGTTTGTAGCCTCACCACTTCACATTAAACCGCGAATGTTGTAGAGCATAAAAATTATGTTAATGTCAAACTGACACGGCCATTATTTTCCTGCTATGCCGCCTGCTAGGTGGAGTCGTATTGATGCCTAAATGACTTCTGAGGGCTCATTTTGTGAACAGAGGTAATTCACCACTCACAAGGGAAGACACAGACAATCAATCAAATTTTCAAACTCCCATTTGTGCCTGACTTCCGCTATCTTGACAACACAGTATAAGATCTGTAGAAGAATGAAAGCTGACAGATCGATTTGGCTGGTTTTATGTGTGGAAAATCCATTTAAAAATACATTTGGCTAAGGTCTAAAGAAAAGTACAACGTGACAGGAGAGACCACATCGAGACATATGGGGAGCAATCAGACACATTCTTCAAATTAATACAAAAAAAACATAAAAGTGTTAGTTCAACTCTTTTAATCGTGTTGCACCCTGTTACTTTACAGTGATTTAGTGACTGGAGGGGAAAAAAGTGTCACCAAATGTTTGTTCTGATGTGCCCAACTCTTAATGTTTATATGCTTAAATTAGAGTTTGAGGCTCATATTAAAAAGTGCCATGCACCTGGGTGTCTAGTTTGAGGAAAAATGTTTTTTTTTTTCAAAGGTCATTCTGATGACCTGATAAGAAAGCTGAAACTGAAACCAAATTAAGTCAGGTTTCTGTTTAAAAGCAAGCAGTGCAGCTATTTTGTAGTACTAGCAACACTTTTATCAAACGTGCCCTTGGAGTTATTGTGGGAGTCAGTCTCAGCGCTCGACAGTGTATAAAGATATGATAAGATGACCTTCACTTAGATCAAACAGAGCATCAGAGACTTCTTTTTTATGTACCAAGTAATCTTTTATAAAGAGTGTGTTATTGGTTACACTACTCATTTACAAGCACTCAGTACCTGTGACATCCCTCATAGGTTTCAGGAATCACTTAGGTTAAACAAATATGTCTCTTAGGAAATTTTAGGCTTCTTTTAAGTTTTATATAATGAATTATTTACATAAGGGGTCTCTGTTTAGCTATAGTGGAAGCAGAGAAACACAGTTAAGTGCATTCTCTGTGCAATATTTAGGAGGAAAGAGCATGAGATGCTGTTAAGGACAAAGCACAGACTTCAGCGTTACACCTGTGCCTGCTCTCGCCGTGCCTTTCTTGCAGCGTGAGACCAAATGTGGTCCTGCATGACAAATTACTGCTTGGATCTTATTACGGAGAAAAGTCAAAATCAATAGCAATCGCTCAAATTTATGGGCTGCATCGAGTTAACCATCAGGTAGGTCAGAGCCATTCCCGCAGCGGGATTTTGGAGAGAGAGGCGTATCTTATAAGGATCACTGATCTCGAGGCTCTTCCCTGCCACCATGATGAGTGTGGCGGTGCCATGGTTGAGCTCGTTCAAAAGGCTGGGGAGTTTTTCCATCATTGGAGGTCCTTGCCTCTGCGGTACATGATGGGAATGCAGTTATAAATTTAAACCAACAGGCAGCAAAAATATTTAAGGTAGAATCTGTCAGAGATACCACTGAGCCAAGAGGGGCGTGACGCAATTATCAGTGTGATGATCTCCTGAGAGAAACCTGTCATTCCTGAAGAGGGAGACAGAGAGTCAGAGTCGCTGGAGGAAAGACGTTTGGTAGCAAAGCAACAAATCACTGTGAGAAAAACTGAGAAAAAAGGATGTCTGACAGATGGCTAATGACCCGTGGTATGGTTTCTTGGCAGTGCTCCACGCTCTTTGGAAGAAAACTGTTGAGCATGTATCGAGTGTGTTTGTGAAGACAGAAAAATAGTGTTTTACTTGAACTGCAGCAGATAAACATGTATGACTGTTGACACCACTGCTTCTGCTCTGGCCCCAAAAACCACATCAGATCATCCAGTGGGTGGGGGGCATGAGACAGGGCCTGCAATGTGTAATGGAGCAACTGGACTCAAATGAGAGATTTAAATTTGGGTCCTATATACTCAAGATTTTCTTTCTCATGCAGAGATGGTGTTGTGATTTATCTAAAATAAAAGATATATTGAAAAAGAAAGTCATACAACTCTCAGCAGCCTGCACACTGCAAAATAAATACAACACATAAGCCTGAATGTCCGAGGTTGCCCAGTTTGTGAGTCCCTGGAGTTGCCGTCACACTTAAAGTTGTGAACGGTACAGCTGCTGAAATCTAAAGCCACAGCGCTCTTCTTTCTTTGTGTCTTTTTCAGTCCGTCTTGCTCATATATGAAGTCGAATGATGACGGTGACTCAACACACCAAGCAGTCAGCTGAAGGTTGGAGGGGAAAATAATTGTCAGTGGTGGAAAGAGCGCCGAGGGAGACGGCTGTATACAAAGAGGCCTTTCTACCAGTGAGCAGAAGTGCCTCGCGTCACAACACTAGCAGGAAACCATACCAACACCAGCACCACCAACTTGCCCCTGGGACTTACTGTATATGTGTGTGTGTGTGTGTGTGTGTGGGAGAGAGATGGGTGAGGGGGCTGGAGGAAAACTAGGAAAAAGGAGGGGAAAAGGAAATCAAGGAGCCTGGAATGTTTAATGAAACTTCATATCCTGCCTCTGGTCTAAAAATAAATGGAGCAACGAGCACATAAACAAACAAAAAAATATGTGTGCGTGTGTCTTGTCTGTGTGTGTCTGTGTGTGTGATGTATAGGCTCAGCAGTGCAGCGCAGAGGTGTGAGTGAACTGTATTGATTTGCCTCGCTTATTTGAGCTGAAAACGAATATTGTTTGCCCCCCGCTGCCCCCGTTAGCCTGTTATAGCACACACATCAAGTGGTGCACAACAGCATGTAGAGGGGAAAAGTCAATTTGATTACAGGAACTACACACCGTCGACTCGCTGCTGTATATGCAATTAAATGGTAGAGTGGGTGCAAGTAATTAAATAGTGAGCTGAAACTTTACTGCTGCATATTTTCTGCAGTGTTATTTTAAGAGTATGTGACTCTAATAATTACTAATTAGTCAGAGAAACTATGTCTCCATTAAAGTTTTTCGCCCCACTGAAATAAAATTAAATAAAATCTTTATAGCATTGCAGGCCTGCCAAGCACAATATACATATATGGTTAAAATGATGCGTGTGCGGGAAGTCGCTCACTTAGCTGCACACGGACCTTTCAACATTACATTTTTTTGTTTTTAAGAAATCTCAACCTGTGGCAGACCTCACTACTTCTAATAGTATCTAGGCTCATTACTTTGGAGTTTATTTGCTCAAGTTTCCACATATTTACTTCTTCAGCGCAGTCCAACAAAAAAATACTGTTATCAAAACTGTGGATTATCGATAGTAATCATGACATTGTTTCCCAGTTTGATCATTGAGGGCCAAGGTTTGGATTCAGGAAGCCTCTGAGAACGACTCAAATAACCTTACGGAAGATGAGCTTCTCCAGGCAGTTTTGATGTCTTTCTGTCTGAAGTCCTCTGTATGTCATAAATATGTATAACATTGCAGCTACTCTTGTGTCTTTGTAGTCAGAGCAGAAGATGTCCTTAATGCCTCACTGATTTGCCTTCTGGCTGATTGCGTGGATGTCAACAAAAGTGCAGCAGCCCCATGCTGTATTAATATAAAAGTTTATGTCATTCTTAGCTTGAATTCCTTGTTTGCACTGACCAAGGTTGTTGGTAATTTAGGGTAACACTGGTGTAGTAGAGATGCACTGATCGACAACCAAGGGACTGGAATTGGCCGATTTTCAGCATACTCGGTCCAGAACGATGATTAGTCACTAAGTCTCACATGTAACAGAGTATGAGCCAGTCCATGTCATACACAACACACACACACACACACAGCAACGCAGGCAAATAGTCGGACAATAGTGGGCTGGGGTCCCCTGGTGGGAGGAAGTGAGCTGCAGCAATAACAGAAATTCAGCTTGAAATTACTTACAGTTACATATTTATATATATTTAGTTTTTGATATTACTCATTACTTTGAACTAGCTTTACAGGTCTTGTACTGAAGTTTGTGTCCCAGTGGCAGATGGGTTACACATCGGCTTTAACACGTTGCATATGACTGGGTAGCAATTTATAACCAACAGCCTGTGTTATGTTTTTTAAATAGAAGTAAATACATCAGTCTCTCTTGTATTTTGATTTTAGATTTATGATTGAGTGGTGGAATTTTCCGGTTTTTAAATGACACTCTTGACTTTGAGAATTGCCCAGTCTGAAGTAGCTAACAAAGGGGAAGTAGCTAAAGCTAATGCTATCCAGAGCCCAGACCCAGCCACAAGCCAGCAGCCTCGGTATGAGCAACAGATCGAAGCAGCAAAAGGAAATATGTTAAGACAAGTGAAAAAGAGAAAAGAATTAATCTCCTGTTATGTGGTGAATTTCAAAATATGCTGGATGTTGATAGAAGTACACTTCTTTAGTTATATTAATGTGTTGCAGCTCCTTTGTAAAGGAGAGATACTTTTTTTTGTATATGCTGTCAACTATAGTTAGTTAGAAAAAGAAATTGTAAGTATCCAAAATGTAATTTGCCAAGAAAATTGCAATCAGTGCATTTCTAGTATTTAATAATCTGAGGAATAGCATATTTCTTTATTTACACAGGGAATAATAGCATGTTATCAGTGTCAGATTTATGTACTTAGGTGTTTTTTTAGTAATGTTTGTTTATCAGTGGTTAAAAAATAGTTTGTGAATTTCTAAAACTAAGAATACTGAGCCATCTTATTCATATTTCAGTCACTTTGTTTACATTTTGCTTCTAAATGAAAGCTTTCTTGCCCCCATTTGTCTCTGTCATCTGGCACCCTGAATGCTAAGTGGTATATTTTGTGTTGGCTATGGAGCAGTGGCTGTGAAGGTTTAACTTGCTGTTTACACTGCTTGTCCATCCTGACCCAGAAGGGTGTAGCATTCACGTCACGCTGGAACGAAGGTGGAGATGAGAAAGAATCCACTGGCCATGATTTCCATTAGGTTCACAAGTTCAGGATATGTTCTTAAGCAAACATGCACAAACACAACAATGCTGCATGTATAAATCACGCTGATGGGACAAAAGAGAAAATAATACTGTGACAGTTACATCTTTATTAACAATCAGCTCACACCCACAAAATCCCTCCTAAATCCCTCCTGGGTGCCCTTGAATGAGACAGGTAACCATATTGTGATACGATGTGTGCGCGCGTGTGTGTGTGTGTGTGTGTGTGTGTGTGTGTGTGTGTGAGTTTGTAGGAGGTGCCCAGCCACCTGGAGCGGGGCAGGTATGATTAGTGATGGTGCCAAGACACACTTAAGATGCAGCCACTCTGTCTAGTGCAAACACGCCTGTCTGAGCACAGATCAGACGAGTGTGTGTAGGTGCACATATACCTGTACAACTATCTGCGTGAGAACCAGTTTGACATCAGAGCGGGGCCAGCCGTCACACACACACACACACACACACACCACTTTATAAGGCTGTCCAAGGGTTAACCTAGGCCTAAGGTTAAAATCAGGTTACCGTTAGGGTTGGCATTGGCTTGGTTAGGGGCTTAGTTGTGATACCTAAGATTAGAGTATGTAAGTAGGAAATGCAGCATGTCAGTAAATCTCTGTGGAGAGCCAAACGTGTGTGTTTAAAAAAAGAAAAAAAAAGTGAGGGAAAGAGAAAGTACTTCACACTATCTGGGTTCATCCAGCATTGTGCTCCCTCCTCGAGCTTTCCGTCGCAGCTCATTTGTGTTAGCGAGTTGTAACTGTTCATTTGCAGGTATGTCCCGTTTTGTGTAATTCATCAGGGTGGTCTTTGTAAACTGCTTCATTTGTTTAGTTGCCATTAATTTGATACACTGGGTGTATTTTACATCAAAAGACGTGTCGAACATGTTGTTCTCGGTGTGCCCCGGCTGAGGTGTCGACTTTCAAGTAATGCTGAATTTGAGGAGCCAGATATGAAGATTTTTTTTTTCTTCTATTTGGTATGTTAAGAGGCTAAAAGAAAGGACTGGGCGGTAGAGGAGTTCCCGTGGCAAGAGTGATAGTTTAAGATCAAGATGTCAGATTTAAGAAGAAATATTTAAAGGTATAGTCAATCATTTAACGTATGTTTTTATAGGGAGTTTAGCTCTTTAACACATTTCCCATACAGTGCATGAAACTGAAAACTACAGTATACATTTTAAATATACAGAAATACATAAATAGATTCATTATGCTTTAATAAGAAATAATTAAAGCAGTGGGCAAAATTGCGAAAAATAAATACATACTTAAAAGATTTTAGGGGCTTATGAAAAATGTAAGTACAATTGTGAAAAGTTAAAAAAAATTTTTTTACTTAACAGTGACTCATGAGTTACATGAGTAATTACACTAACTACACGATGTTATGTACTAATTCCATTATAGCTGCAAATAGTAGTCCTGTGACTAAATAGTATAAGCTAAGTGCATTATTATACAGCATCTATCAGTGTGTCAATAATAGTAATAATACATGATTACATATAATTTTAGTTTATAGAATAGAAACAGGTATGAAATGGCTTGTACCCTTAAAGTTACTGAAATAATGAGCTGAAAGAAGTGAAGAAGGGTCTTTTTTTTTTAATGAAAGCTTGTTTCCATCACTATGAAAAAATATATCCGGAAGTCAAAATTCTGAGTTGGGAATCTTAAAATTTTGACTTACTCTGAAGTTTGAGTCAGTAAAAGTCAAGATTTTGAGATACCTAACCTGGAAACAAAGGTTTTCTGTGGTGCACACAAATTCCACAGAGTGACCACACACACGCACACTAATTTAAACCGTTCACCTCAGGGTGGTGTAAGACACAACCAAATGGTCTTCTTGGTGCAGCACAGCCCAGCCAGGCATTTTATTCTGAAAGATGGTGTCTCTGCATAGTTAACAGTGTTAATAGAGAAAGTAATGATAGCAATTCTTTTCTTTTTTATTGCATGCGCTTAGAGGGGTTAGGTTATCTGAGCCAAGTCACCTGGGGCATGTTCAACGTGATAATGATGCGGTGTATTAAAAACGCAGCGCACACAATAGCTCAACTGCCATAGATACTGTAACCCTGTTTTCAGTGCGCCAGCCTCGCCATTCAAAAAAGGTCCTGTTTTTCATAGACCTGCTGTAAGAGGAAGTGTTTTTGTCTGGATTTTCTTCAGAAATGCCTAAATATCTAATATGTATATAATGTTTAAAATCAAATATAACATAAAAACATCTGGATTTGAAATATACCGAACCAGCTAAGAGGTCGGTTACAAAATTATATTTGAATAATATTATTACATAAGTGATATCAAGTGAGTGTATTCTTACAAGCGGCGCTTTACTGCTGCATTTGAAAATCTTAAAAATGAAAAACATTTGCGAACACTTCACAAAACATAATTTAATTTTTCTCTGGAGCGGCAGCGGAGGTCATATCAGTGAGTGCTTTCAAATTTAATTTCCTTCACCCGTGGGTATATAAAGTAAATGTGCTTATAGCGAGACTGTTAGCAATTTGGTAAGGCTGACCCTTTAAAAAGCCCCTGCCATCTTCTAATAAATCCAGGCATACGGCAGCCATCCAAAATGCAGACGTTACACCGCTCACACAAAGATACGTGGAGCGAGTGTGAGCTTAACGTTTGGTTTTCAGTAAAAGTGCCGTTCTGTTTGTACTCTGCAGCTCGCATACAGTCACTAAGCCGTCATGTCTCAGCAGGTGACCCCAAATGACTTGTTATTTGGAGATTTTCCATTTGAAAGAAATGAAATGCACTATAAAGTATCTTAAGCTCTGAATGTTTGCTGTTATATTAACAGTTTATTGTATCATGAATCAACAAAACATGCTGTCAAATAAAAAATACTTTGAAGTCCAGGCACAAATCACTTTAATTGACTAAAGCTGACATAGCAGGAGGGGCAAAAATATGAAATGTATAATGTGACTGTATGTAAAAAAAAAAAGAAAAAAGAGTTTACACAACAAACATGAGCTCCACATTTAACTGATTTCAACAGACCGCTGTTCAGATAAGAATGTGCGGGAGAGTGTAAACACCCAGTCAGCATATAAACACTTGACCTTTTTTGCGCTGAAGTCCGCCACAACATAAACAAAAACATAAACATCAGGATGAAATGGGGGTATTTTTTTTTAAAATCTTTTACGTTGATCAAATGTGGGCTGGTTGAAATAAAGAAAGTTAAATACATCAGAAATATCTAAATGGAAGTTCAGGTCAGCATTAACTGCAAATAATGTGAAAATCTGAGTGCTTAAGTTGTGCTTATGAACTTTCACTGTGTTTTAAAATGAAATGACTTCATGAATTCCATAAGTTAAAGGTCACAATTACACTTCACTAGGTATGAAATCCCTTTTCAACGCTTAATTCCCGTTCCAATAATATTTGCATGCCATAAGCCTGTTCAGTCAAAGACACAGGAGCCACCGTTATCTCATTTAAGTGGCTGTACCTTCCATTCTTTTCAGGTGCCGATAAAAAGCAAGTTTTATAAGAAGCGCTGTCAAAAACCCTGTTAAAATAACTTTGATCACAGATTTAAATGCCTGCGCATCTAGCAGTCGCATGCAATCCAGATCACCAAGTATACGGAGAGATGGTTTAACATGTGCGGCAGCTGAAGACCAGAAGTTTGTCCCTCTTTGACCTGTAAATGCTTCGATTTCTATACTCATCCTATACTCTTTCTATACTTTTTAAAAATCTTTTTAACCTTTATTCCTCATCATTATATACCGGATGTAATACGCTTTCTTATTCATTCCCGATATTCCTGTGTAAACTGTGAGCACTCACTATGTTAGAAATCCAACTTACAGTAATTTACTGACTGATGTGGTTACATGACTGCTTGTTGCCGTGAGTGTACCAGCGTGGTCATCTTTAATCATCACAAATGGACCAGTCACATTTGTGAGACATGTAGAAAGCCTGGGTTCTTTCTAGATGACAAAAACAACAGGGAGCGTTCAGGGCCCATACAAAATCCCTGTTAATGAGCTAGCTGAAAACTGTGCTCTCACTAACCGCTTAGAAGCTGCAATGCTAAAAGGTAATGCTAGCTAAGAGTCGAAGGTGATTCACTGTAGCCGTAAACGAAGACGACGGCTGCAGTTATGGGTGCATCGTGCAGTTAACATTTCTACAGCATCACAAAAAGTGAGGAGACTTCAAATCCTATGAAGACCTCATGAACTTGTTTTCTTTCAATCTGTCCACAATCTGTCCCGCTGTATCTGTTCTCATCCTCTGTGTCCCCTCCTTCCTTCAAACCATTAGAGACAAAAAGAAGCCATCAGCTCATCGATCATACTAACCTCCTGTGTGACCTCTTGCCAAATAACAGCCCCCCCCCCCTCAGAAAACCAGGTCTGCTCCATGCTGCTCTTTGTCTGCTCTCTTCCTGCGTTTCTCAGAGCAGCATTGTGGGACTCTCAACAAGTGGCTCATTTAGCCGTTGCAGCAACAGCAGATCAACGTGTTGAAACATACATCCTGCTCTAAATGGAGGTTTGGTTGCAAACAAATGCAAATAGAATTTTTGGTATTTTCACCAGATATCACACTGTTAAACAGCAAAAATATACTGATGTCACTTTTCCGGAAAGCTAATTTCTAGCTGAATACCTGTTTCAAATGAGGAACATCCAAAGGTCTCATTTCTCTCCTGCGGGGCACTGATTTATTGAGAACACATGAAAACTTCAACTTCCATATCACTGAAAATATTTACAGTTAGGGGCAATAATTGCACTTCCTGACACAAGCAAACAAATGCATGAGCTGTTAACGGCAAGAAAATACCGATGAAAATACCGTGGGTGAACCTTAGAAACAAAGAACAAAAGAAGACGTGGAGAGCCAAAGTGTTAATTCCTCACAAAAGAAACACAAATGAGTCAGTGGTACTGATATGTTTTCTATGAGGTAGGAATCCAGCTGTAAACAAATCTAAAGTGGGTGTTCCCCTTTTTTTAAACGGGGAAAGCAAGGCTTATTCAAGTTGCAGAGAATATATTTGCATGATAAAAAAGATAAATCATGACACACATGTTAAAATGCTGGTGAATTTAAGTAGTTCTGGAGCTTTTGTTGGACTCACGAGCAAAAGGTCACCCCAGTTTATCGATAGCTGCTGTTTAATTTTGCATGAACTGTTATGAACTTTTAGCTACGTATAAAAATGCAAATAAATCAGCCACAGAAATGTTTTGCAACTGCTGATTGATGATAGACGGACAGAAATAATATATCAAAATCTCTCGCGTGACCTCTGAAGTGTAATGGCTTCAATTTTAAGGCAGATATTTGTCGAAGGAGCAAATATCCGTTGGAAAGAGGCATCTCCCAGCAGAGGAAGGTTGTGACTCATTCACCTTGAAGAAGAACATTGCTGGTGGCTGAGTCACCGGGGTCACACCCTTACACACCCACCAGTCACTCAACTGGTTTCATTTCACACACACACAAATTCAAGTATTACAACATGTCTGTGCTTTGTGTGAACACATGCGTTGTGTGCGATACTAGTTCATTCAAATCCAAGTTAAGTGTTAACGTTAATATTCTCTTCTGTAAAAAATACATTACAAATAAAACCTAACAAACCCCCGGTGAATTCAGTTCGGACACATCTGTACATATTAAGCTGTTAAGAGAGACGATATCAGCATGGTTGGATTTAAAGAGATGATTTACACTGTTCTAAGTAATAAATAAATATAAACTTTTGTACATTTACTGTCATATTTTTAGTGCTGCTTTTGTGTGTAAAAAATGCAGAGAGAAACTGTAAATGTTAATGTGCTAAGTGCTACCCATATGGAAAAGATATATATAAATCTTATAAAGTTTGTATCTGTCTTGTGTGAAACTTGTATGAAAAGCATACAAGAGTGAAAACAGATATAAGATCCCT
>VUQG01019026.1:51295-73097 GCA_015106755.1 Etia nguti
TACAAAGTAAATAACTCGAAATCCTGTGTATCTGTCTTGTGTGAAACTTGTATGAAAAGCATACAAGAGTGAAAACAGATATAAGATCCCTTGAAAAATTATATAAATGAAACTTGTATGTTTTGGATACTTACTAAAACAATATATGATTCACTATATGAAGCAAGCCAAATCTGATGCAAGTCTTTTATAAGTTTTTTCTATTTCTTTTCCATATGGGTAATTAACAAACTTGTAGACAAATTTACAGATCAGATTATGTAGCTAGCCTTAACAATTATAAAACAGCAATAATATTTTTTTTCTTATTAACGTACTCAAACTTTGCTATACATCAGAAAGTATTTGCTGTGTTCCTGAGAATTTGCTGTCTTAGCTTCACAAAAAGACCCAAATCAGCTGCGTTTTACACTAATGCTGAACTGCTGGCAGTTTACACATGACATTTTGCACAATCATTGTACACACTGTGCATGTTACACTATTACGTCTGCTCTACAGCCGCTACAGTATTTTTAGTAACCTGTTTTTATTTATTCTGCTCTTTTTATTAATATGTTTTCCTTTATTTTTATAATTTATATTTTTTAAAGTGTTATTTTATGTTCAATATTTGCTTCCCTGCATGCAATATTGCGGGGGCTATGAACCTAAGAATTGCATTGCCGGTAGCGTTGTGCCATTGTTATGTGTATATGACATTGATAAAACCTGAACTTGAATTTACCTGTGAAAAAGGCATAACATGGATTAAGGATCCCTTTAGCTTGACTGACTTTAAACAGATGAGCCACATTTTTAGGCTACACACAAGTAGCTGGATAAAACTACAATTTTTCACTGGTGCTACAAAAACAACTGTGACATTATTTAACAAAATTTAAAAAAATCACATTTATACATTAGGAAATTGTTTTCCAGCTTACACTGTGGAGACAGTGGAATCAGTGGGTAGATGAAATTCAGAGCTGGGCCGAATTTACTCTGTAATCGTTAACAGAAGGATGTTCACAAAGCCTGAAACAAAGGCGTGCTGGTTAGGAAAGAATTAAATGTTAATAAACACATTCACGAACAGTGGAAATGCACAAGCTTGTATTTAAACTCTCTGTACAAACATTTTACATGCAAATCATCATTCATCATGTTTTCTTTTTAGTTTTTTTCTGTACTTAAATCATGGAGGTAAGATACAAAAAACTTAATAAAGCTACATTCATTAAAAAGCCATTACCATTGCACTGCCATATATATTTAATATAAGTATAAAATTGATGCCCTTTCATCTCTGCCGGATGTCATTACTCTATGGATCTTTGTTCAGTAATTGCAGTGAGTCTGTCATCTTTGGCTGATAGATCAGGCCGCCCATTTTTCTGTAAACCTGTGTCACAGATCCTGTGTCAGAGGACGCAGCATATACATCCTCAATTACTGCAGCCCACATGTATTTGTCTTTTTCCTACCGCTGTGCCTTTTTTTGGCTCCCACCTCAGACACTACTTTTTAAATTTCTTAGTCATGAATCTCGTGAACATCGCAGGAACCTGCACGGCCTCTCGCCCTGTTATAGCTGGAGTAGCATGCAGCCCCACCACGACCCTGGGTTGGATAAGTGGATGAAAATGAATGCATGGATGGCTGAAAAAGATTTTTGCTGCTTTTGCTTTATAGTAGCAGCCTTGCCTCTCTTTGAAGCACTGTCCATATTTCATTGCATAGACGAATGGAGGTGTGGCGGCATGTTGACTGCATATGCTATACGCTATATTTACTAACAGTTATAAAACAAGACAAGGTGGCGCACACGTTTCACAAATTTGTATTTTCAAATTAAGAGCATCTCTACCCACACTTCATATTGCTTTGTTTTATTTTATCACGGTTTTCTTTCCAAGTGTGAAAGACCTCGTGAAGCATACGCCCATTTAAAGTTACACAGTGATAAATTTGAGACAGCCATTTAAATCTGCCTTTTACATTTCTCATGGTCAAACATTTTTCCAACATCATACACTTTCCTTTCATCATCAGGCATTAACATTTGAATATAAACCCCCTTGGCGCTGTTTGAGATCAGTACGAACAGATTCTCCCGAGAGCACGCTGTTATTCACTGCGGCGCTCCTCTTACAGTCAAACTGTAAACCGTGAGCGTCGTCAGTGTGAGCGTGTTGAAACCACTGACCTTGAAAGGTATGCAGATTTGTACTAAATGTTAATGATGATCAAATACAAGCCTGTCATTATCTGACATTTTTGCCTCTTTCAAATTATACACATGTAGCAGAAACATCCAAAATTATTATTTATTGTTCATCTTGTAGCACTCACCCATCTGTCAGCATCTTTTAGCTCCTTTCTAATCCAAATGACACTTACCACAGCGCCCTTTACATTTGAGATGTTTACCCCTCAGAGTAAAATTTCAGACGAATTACATTAAAAAATGGTTAAAATATCAATGAATGCTTGCTTCGTTATTTCATTTTTGGTCTAATATTTGGCATAAAGGCTCATTTAAGTAATTATTTAGACAGATATGAATATATATAGAATTATTGTTGCATAGGTCAAACTCTTGTAGTGTTTGACCTATACCAACCAAACTGCAGGTTTCTTATATAACTGGGACTTTGCAGCTCACTGCGGTGGTCCTGTGAGACAGATAACTGATCCAGCTTCTATTTTATTGAAACACAGCTTTTGTAATTTTGGTCTACGTGCCTACTTTCCAGGTCACGTAGACCAAAATGTTGTAGTAAAGTAGCAAAACGTGTGTGTGGGAGTTATTTTTTGATTCATTACACTATCAGATAGGCTAACACTAAAGGTGTTTTGAAATATTTAGAAACAAACTGCAAATGAAACATGAATAAATCAAAGAAAAGCTTTGTATTTGTGCCTGTGTCTCGCAGCAATTTCTATTGGGCCCCCAAATTTAACAGGCTTTATAAAACATAATCCGCCTTTGACTCCGCTTGTGTTTTCCCCTTGGGACATTAGGTAAGTGGATAATTCATTATGTTACATTTATTTATTTATTTAAATTACACTATTAGCAGGGGACCTGGGGTTTTCCCCACCACACAGCCATTATTAGTTTTAAGTTCCCGATTGCCAAGTTTAGGTTAACACTGTAAGCTGCTTTGGTGCTTCGTGGTTCGAGTCCTCTCTTGCAGTCAACATAATCCAGTCTTAAAACCTTATTAAATTTATAAATCATCATTTAATGATGTGATTGTTCTTTAGATGAGCCACAAGTGAAGGAAATTTGGCCCAGAGCAGAGTCAAAATAGTGACTCTGTGAAGAAAGGTTTCCCTCTCAACACACACGCTTACATTCAAACATATGCTACAGAGTGAGCGCAAGCTACACGCTATGAAAGAATGCCCGTGTGAAGCAGACTTTCCACATGGTCGGCTGGCTCTTCCAGTAACCGGATGGCACACTTCCCTCTTTTCCATGGAGGGAGAAAAACTGAGGATAAAAAGGGTGTGGACAATTAAAATAGACATTTCTCATGCTGCACGAGCAAACAATTTGACTCATTTCACTGACAGCTGTGGTGGACAAAACTTGCAAAATATGTTCTACTGTTGTTTAGCACTTTTTAAATAAGATAAAGCACAAAGTGTGACTTCCAGTTCAAAGATGACACGCTCAAGTGTCTTGAAAATCTGTCTTAGGCTTAGCCCCAAAGTTAACATGAAGGAGTCAGTCTGACCAAATGTTAAATTAAATTTCAATTCAATTTTATCTATATAGTGCCAAATCACAGCAATGGTTGCCTCACACTCTTTATATTGTACAATAATACATAAAGAAACAGAGAGAACACCAACAACCTTATGACCCCCCACTGAGCAAGCACTTTGGCAAGAGTGGGAAGAAAAAGCTCCCTTGTATGCACAAAAATAAACCTAGGAGCCTCCTCAAAGGTCGTCAGTGGTTGTTTTATCTGAAAAACGTGTAAAAATCACACCAGTAAACCCACACCTAGCTTCAAAATGATCTTACAAGCATGTGAGTATCTGTTTTTCATATAAGCTAGTTCAGAGTCCCAAAATGCTAATCCTGTTCTTTCCAAATAAAAATAAAAAAAGACAAATTTCTTTAAGAAAAAACTTTTTGGAGGATCTGAACGATTATTCCCAAACAGTAATCCACGCAGGCTCAAACACAATGCAAATACAACTTTTCTTTGTTCCTCTCTTTGTGCTACCAGCAAACAAAACACAGCTAGACACCCACAAGCACAATTTCAAACAGCAGCTAAATCACCAATCAGAGAAACAATCGTGTGCGAAGCAAAATTAAGCCGTGCATGGCTGCATTCATAAGGCATCATCTGCATCACACAGAGTCCTGGATTTGGCACTGAAAGGCAAAATAACAGGAAAATTATGGCCTCACAGTGAAGATGCATATGTGCACAGGTAAGACATTTCCACTGCAACAAGCCAGCTTGTACATAGCCAAATAATAGTGTCACCTGGCATCACAGAGTTGTGTTTTTGTTAGTTTTTAGAGGGGGAGGTTAAAAAAAATGTAAAAAGCGGGTCATAAAAGTGAAAAACAGTAACCATGTGCATGCAGGTTATTACTGGGCTCTTTCCTCAAAGGTTTTTGTGTGTTGTAAATGAAAGAAAACATCATGAAAACAAAGGTAGTCTGTGCAACATAGCAATTTCAGCAGTAACAATATATGTCCCTGTCAGTACCAATGTTCCCACATCAAGTATACGTAGACGACAGGGCTGCAATCTGGGGCTCGGGCCTGCTGCATCTCTCCCCTTTTGCCTTGTAATGAGGGCTGACTCAAGCAGTGATTAACTGCGATCTGGCTTACGTTAAACACCAGCAGCTTCGCTAGCTTCAGATAAGGATTAAATATTTTAACATGGGACTCTAAGGTGGAGGCTCATTTGATTCACTTAGTTTGTCAAGTCTGTTCATGAAAAATACACCCAATTAGATGGAAATGAATGAAGAACCCTGAAAAGTACACCCAATTATAGAAAAATAAATGAACATCTCCAGGAGGGAAACCTTGTTAGTGTAAAATGAGTAAAAGTCTGTCCGAGCTGATGAAAGTCATAGAGAGCTGCAGAAATCGTGACTAATCCCTGACAGCTTATTTTCTGAAGTCGCCCAGGGTGGAGATGGAGATTACAGTGAAGCAAGAAGCAAACAAAGCCAGTGTAATGCTTAAACACATAATGAGATGGATTTTTGCCTCTCGTGGCTTGTAAACCCAACTTTTAAATTCACCCTCAACTCCGTACAGCTCAACAAAACGTGAAGCACGAGGCCTGTAAATGTGGCTGCCAAAACGCCACGGTGCGTCGGCATCGGGATGAGCAGACCTCCCAAACGCTCGCGTACCTGGTGCGTCACAGAGGCCACAGGGATACAAGCACCCAGCATGAATACGTACAGGCGTGTGTGTGTTTTTCTTATGTATAGCAAAAAAAACAACAAGTAGCTGTAACTCAACGCAATGCAAAAACTGCCATTCACACAGTGAGATTGGTTCCAGGTGTTGTTGGCTCACTGCTGTCCGCTGCCAAAAGGTTAATGGTTGGATCATTTAGGAATAATAAAAAAAAGTTGTTAAGTCATATTATTTAAACAAGACTGTCCAGAAGTGAGTTAGTGCTACTGAAATGTTTTATGTATAATAATTCATTGTTCAAGGAGGAACGCGCACATGAGATGTTTACAGCTGGTTTAGCAGTTATCAAAGTTTCACATTTGCAGTTATTTTCAAGGAATAACTGTAATACTGGCTTTATCTATGCTAATTATTTTAACTTTACAGTCATTTCTTTTGTTTGTTTTTTTCTTACTTACCATATTGAAATTAATTAGCTCTCAAAATCATCCTCCAAACACACACAAAGACAAAATGAAAGATATTAAAAATATAAAAAATAAATACAAACATATAACGCAAACTGATAAAACGCTGAGAATGGAGCCTAAAAGTAAAATCATAATCAATGAGGTGCAGGACTGTCCTCAAATGAATAAAGCACACCTAAATATGTTTATACTCAATAAAGCCCTTTGATTAAATAAATAAATAAAAATACACCCTCTCATTATGTGAGCCTCGTGTTTAACAAATAAAGCTAATTTAACAAACTGCTATGAGCAACAGATACTTGGTTCTGGAAACACTGCTAAGAAATCCAATACACGAAACACGAGAGGACAGATGTTTAGGGAGGCTGGGAGTCTTCTTTAAAAATATGCAATTTTTTAACATGAGAACATTTACGTTGGTTTAATCCTTAATTGCTCAGGAGCAGAAACTCGAGTAGGTATTGTAAGTCAGCATGTGCAGTACCTACTCAGAGCTTTCTTTGCTCATCTGTCAAACCCCTTTCTTACTTTATTATTAACACAATGAGTATACATATAGTTAAATATCACAATTGGGAATACCCAGTTGTTATAAACCAGAATTTTCCTTAAAGGTCTCACACGTTATAAGGATTGTGTGTTTTCCCCTTTCTTTGAAATCAAACTCCTGTTTCCCCTTTTTGTCAGTGTTGAGTTTCACATTTCGGGCGAATGCAAATCAGGTAGTGTTCACATCCAAAACTGGCATTCTGTATTTTATTTACTTTTTTTTTTTTAACGTTCTCCTCACCACCATATTAGCGATGGCTAGAGGGCAACTTCATAATTAAGGCGAGAAATTTTATAACGATTTGCATCCAGGTTTCCCTTAACCCTGCGGGTTTAACTCCATTTCTGTTTTGAGACGTATTCATCCATCTGCACTCTCTTGATCCCCAGTCCAAACCACAGCGATGACTCATGGGTAAATGAGCTGAAAGAGGCGGGGCCCGTGAGGCCAGAAGGAGGGCGGCAGAAAATGGACAGATTAAGTCAGAAGGAACGGTTTGTGGCGGCGAATCACAGAGATGCAGTCAGAATGAGACTGCTTGCGGGTCTTGGAGAAGCATCAGGCGGTGCAGTTGCCTAGAATAACAGAGTCTGTCAGGATGACGAGCATGGATGGTGGTCCCTACAAGCCTTTAATAGTAGATCCTTTTCCAGAAAACAGGGAGAGGAGATGGATTTCATTTTAATTCTGGAAAAGTTTATGGAGTTCATCCAGTGTACATCTACAGAGGATACTAAAACACTCTCAGATGGATGAGAAGTAGGAAACACTACTTTCATTCACATTTATCAGAAAGACACTATGGTTATTTATATTTTTCTCCCTGACACAACCACACCATTCTCCTACCATGGACACTCTTAAGCAAACAAATGTGTATTATTCTGCAGATAAAAATAGTCCCCCCAAAATACACCAATTCATTATATGCTATTTGTATATTTTAAGGAAAAAACAAGATTTATTAAAACTGAGTGCGGCTGGGGCAAGGATATCAGAACAGTTGAGAGTTTCAATGTTTATTATTTAGTCAATTTAAAATACTGGCGCTGGCTAATGTGTGCTGTATTGTGTATTAGTTTGTAGGATAGAATAGCACCATGCTTAAAGACTGACATTTCAAAAGAGTAAGAAGGCCTTGAGGGGAAACTCATGGACCGGTTGTGATGGAACAGAAGCACTGAAACCCTGAGAAATACATGACTTATTTAGGTCGCCAGACATACACACCACATGGAGCATTCAATGAGTTTCACATTTAAGCTTAAAACAGGAGAAACCAGCATGAAGATGAAAAAAATTTGAATTGCAAAACAAAATAAGGTAAACGCATCTTGTTTTTACATTTTTCAAAAGATAAATCCTGTCTCCGTTTAAGACGACCGTGACCAACAACAACCCAGTGGTGCTGTAGACATTTTACTTTAGGCAACGAGTGAGAAGAAAAATAAAGCAAGGCTTACAAGAAAGCACTTTACAAGTATCAAGCTGAAGTTAAGGTGAAGGGTGTAAGAAGAACGTAGTAGCTGAGATGTTTTTGACTACCAGTGTTCAAGCATCCCCACATGGTTTCAGTTGAGCGGTGGCTGTCTGCCAGTCCACTTCACCAGAGGCACTACCGTCCAGACCAGAGTCGTCTCTGCTAGCGAGCACCCAAATGTAGAGAAAAAAAAAATCTGTTTCTGAGATAAACAGCCTTTGAATGGGAGGGCAAAACTAACTGCTAGATGAATTTAACCATGTGGGGTTTAAGTTTGTTAAAAAAATCCCAAAGTAATTAACTGATTTTTCTTTTCCTTTTTTTTGCCAGCACAGCTTGGACATTTGTTTCCTGAAGCGATGTCCACTGACATTATAAATAGCGACTGAAAAGACCTCACAGGGCTAAGCCGCTTAAACTGGCCTTTCTTTCTGTGCTGCAGTGTTTGTATGTTGCATGCACGCAGCACATGGAGCGCATTTATTCACTGCACATAAACAGTGCTGCGCTTAAAAGACGGACGTTCTTAAAAGAGTGAAAAGGTGAAGATCTTTAATGTAGGATTAAGAAGAAATATGGAGTTGCTGACAAATAGGAAAAAAATTATAAATATAAGTGATTTTTGGGGGGTCGCTATACATGTAAAACACAAATATATCAAAATAAATAAATGAGACTGATGAAAATTTTACTTTAAAACAGAAAAAAATGGTAAGTTGAATGCATACAGGAAGTGACGCCTGCTACAAAAGACATTTTTCTATGAATTTCCCCGTGAGAAAAAAAAACAAATAAAAAACAAGTTAATCAAGTAATCATGAAGTAATCATCCTGCACCACAAATCAGTTGGCTTTTTTTCTCACTTCTGCCCGTGTCGCCTCTCTGAGGTTACGGTTCTTGTTGTAGAACAAACTGCACAGTTCAGCTGGTCAAACACTGCAGTGAAAAGGGCCCACCCAAACCTTTCATTAACGTGAGTAATGACAGTAAATATGAGTTGATAATAGCAGAGTTCAGGCAAACATGACTCACGGCTTGTTGGGAATAACAGATGTCCGTTCTGATTAAAACGTCTGCCTATTGTTTGTTGTGTTGTTATTATCTGTTTATCTTTTTTTTTTTCTTTTTTAAGCAAATGTCTTTAAACCTTTGAAGCTAAATCCTGAAAACTGCTGAATGGTCATGATGTATGTTCTTATTTTGCTTACAGCATATATTCTAGGTCCACATATTCAGCCCTCAAAACTATTTAACAAAACAAAACTTGTATTTTTACTGCAAACTGACGAGAGACACATTCACTTTGTACTTCATGCTTTTATTTTAATAGGTATGTTAACTATTAGTTCATTCCAGTAAAATATTTTTAATCTAATCTGAAAGATTTTTTTTTTCTACAGAAAGACTCTTACTAAAAGAATTTGGAAGTTGAAGCAACCCCTGGACTTACGAATATTTTTGATTATATTTTTGAAGGATGGAAAATATTCTATATAAAAATCAATGGTTAGTTGATCACGCACAACAAAGCACAGGTATGGGACAAAAACAATTTTATTTGAGTACAGCAAAAGCTTAAAGTGACAATTTATGTGGGCTTTACACACATTCACACCCACGTCTTCACACCTTTTTTCACCTCTATGAAAAACTCTTAAACCAGGGAGAAAAAAATGTTTAACAGTTTTAATGGTCTTGAACCAACCTGCATTGTCCAAACATGCCATGTTGTATTACTACTGCAGCCAATAAGAAACCCGTGACTCACTCATGAGTGTATTACCATTGTTTTCATTTGTCTGTAATTTTTAACAGAGTTCTGCAGTTCACTGACCTCGCTTCTGAAGCACAGTTCATATTTCTCCCTCTGAGCTCTCGCTCTGCCTTTGAAATAAAAGCAGCATGTAGTGAGGTCGACTGAGGTAGCTACGAGTCCTTCGTTATTCAGAGGAGGATGTACTACTCACGCATCTGTGTGTGTGTGTGTGTCTGTGTGAGAGCCTCACCATCTGGCCTCCATCCGCAGCCTGAGCCGAGGTCCTGCTGACAGTCATGACCAGCTGGCTGACTGGACAACTGTGCATTTGTACCAGAGAAGACCAGAAGCAGAAGGAGGCGGGTTACTGCGACGTCTGACCTGCACTGTGGGGAAAAAAAAAACCAGACTTTATTTAAACTTCTATTAGATTTAACAAACTTTAGTCATACAGTGCATTCAGCTATAAAAAGCAAATTCAGTATGTTTACCATTACTACAGTAACAGTAACTTTCATGCTGGAATCACAAAATATTCCTTTAATATTCTTTTGTATTGCACACACCGCAGTATTATGTCACATATGTCAATGTGGATGAGTGGGAGGTATGCAGTGTTACTCAATGTACATTACTTAAGTGTATTTGGTTTTATTATTATGAATAATTTTAACTGGGTGTTATGGGAGGTGCTATAACCCCACCAACCAAGTCTTTGGTGCTAGCCATAAAAAGCATTTCAGAAAATTTAATTTACTTTCAAAATAAATCTAATTTGCTAGTCTGAACATGTGTCTTGCATTGTGGGGAAAATACAACATTTACGGTAATAACAGTGATGAACAAAACACCCTGAATGAAGAAAAGCATTCCACTGCTTTAATTTCATCTTATTCGGTTACTTTACAGACAAAGGGTGTCACGCTGTATGATCAGCTTACAGGGATCACACTACGCCTAAACAAGAAACCCACCAGATAAAATCATTTAACTATATAATTAGGCATAAGCAATCATCTGTGATATTGTAGCTTTACCTGATAAAACCTCTATACTTGTGTTTTACTGTGATTTCTGTGTTATTTTATACTTTTATTCGGGACCTAGACTTGCATCCATAGAGCGCTGTGCTTTAAATACTTCACAGCTTCCTGTCTCGTGTGTCGTCTGTGGCACTCAGCACATTAGTTTTTACTGAAAACACACAAATCTATGAAAACTGGTGCAGATTCATTCAGATCAAACACAATCCTGATCCTTGTGTGTTTTTAATATATGCCAGCAATGCAGGTCTGTTGTGGTGTAAAGTACTGAGCAATATGACATCTGTTGCATACAGCAGTACTAATTTAAGCGATGGTTTCATGGCTGCTTCTGATCATATTGAGCGTTTTGGTAAAAATTTGGTGGAAATAAATATAAAAATTGCATCTTTTGTTTTTTTTTACTGCATCATCTATGTAAAGGATTCACCTCTGACAATTTCTCAGACAGACAGAGCACATGGAGCAGCTGTCAGGTCGGGAAGTAGAGGTCTGCTACATTTCCTCCATATCCAGCCCTGGATGAGATAGGAGCAGAGGGCAAACCAGGCGCACAGCAGTAAAATGCGAGGACTGAGACATCCTGTATGCCTGCCAGCACCCGAGCTGGCACATTGCCTCCGTCTGATTATTGTATATTCCACCGCCGTGTTTCAAGTGCTGTGACGCACATTTGAATACACTGTGGAAATTGCCAAGCGGCCTGTGCAATTGGTGAGTCAGTGAATCGTTGTTATGGCCCACCTTCCTCAAAATGTCCCCTAAGGGCCAAAATGGACCAGAGCACAGCAGAGAGAGAACAAAGCATGGCCTCTGGCCCCAGTGTTGTTCCCACACTTCCACCACTAATCACAGAGAGTCCAAAACACTTGAAAAAAAACAAAAAAAAAAACAGGCTTAGATGAATCAAAACAATTTCTATGATCCATAAAGTCTGAATAAGTGCTAAGAGAGAAATTATTAACAGTTTTAAAGATAAAAACAGCACACTGCTAACGTATCAATATCTTCATTCATTTGAAAATTACACACAGTTTTGTGTTGTTCAGGAGAAAGCCCTCATAGCTTAAGTCATGCAGTTTGTGACATGTGAGTGTCTCTTATTTTCGTTTCATTAAAAGTGTACTTGTGTATATTTTCCCGAGCACGTCTGCGCCAACATCTTGTGCAATAACAGCACATCCCACGAACCATGAAATAAAAACACACGAGGGCTGTGGTGCACTTAGAAAAACAAAACAAAAAAACTACAATCTTGACAGGAGAAGTAAAAAAGCCATGAGTGAGTATGTGTCTTTTAAATTCTTCAGCTAATTAATCATAAGAAGTAAACCTAATGCTGAAATAGTAGTAGCTCACTGTAATGGGCTAAATGTGTTTGATCTAGTAAACGGTTCTCTGGTGTGGAAAAGCGTGCTCCCTGTGGTGTAAAAAGATTCATTTTTTAAAGATTGTGTCTGAGTCATTTACTGTATTTCTGCAAAATGCTTGTGACATTTCCAGCGACCATGTATTGTCTCTTTAGAGGCGAGCCTGGATGTCCCGGAGGTCTGAGGCCTGTGACTCATGTTCAAAGCTTTTGGGCCTGTGACATGAAGAAAGGAAATAAGAGCCAGATGCCAACAGATATCTACAAGCACATGGCTCATGCGACCAACCCCGCTCTGTGTGTTTGTGTGCATGCATGTGTGTGTTTATTTCCAGCTGTAATACAAAGGATTCAGGTGTGACTCAAGTGATTTTCCAGTGGCTACAAAATCTCTCAGAAAGTCACCTTAGGAATTAAACCGTCAGTAGAAACACACATTCAAAGCACAAACTTTATGCAGTAAGAGGTGCGATGGGTTTTCAGTGTTTACTTTTGAGCCTATAATTTTATTCTGGTTTTTAAGATTTTGGCAGAGGTGAAAACATTTCAGCTAAAGCAGATTTCACCAGCCATACTTTACATTAGTAAAACTTTACTTTCCTGCAGGGATCTTAATATATTGGGTGTGCTGCCAGGAAATCATTTAAAATTCAAGATCTACCAAACTGTGGAAGTTTAACCATCTGCTCTTATAGCCCATTGAAGGAACTCTGCTTTTTGAAGTTCAGCGTTCTCAGGGGTTTACAAAGTTTATGCCATTTTAAATGAACTTGAACAGTCATTTATTCTTTGTTAGTTCATTACGAGGCTTAAAACAATAGTTTGGCAGGTATTTGGCAAGAAAATAAAGTAAACGTCACAGTTCGTGGATGGTAGCAGCAACAGGAAGCAGACTTACTAACAAAAAGCAAAACAATGTATTGACGTTGATGCAGGAGTTAGGAGATGAGGAAAAGCCCAACAAGCAAACAAAATATATAATCGGTAGGGCTACTTCATACTGATGTGTCAATGCTGTGTCAAGCTTATGCAGCGCAGATGTTTTGAAACACTGCTGCGGAGTGTGGTTCATGTCACCCACCTCACGTGACCACGGCTAATTGAGGTTTTGATGTGTGTCAGCGCAGTTTCTACTGGTGGCTTACCTGCTGCTTTGAAGTTTGATTGATGGTGTGTAGAACAAATCTGATGTCACCACAAACTCCCAGAAAATGTCATTAGCATCATCAACAGCAGGAGTGGCAGGAGCAGCGATAGCAGAGGACTCAACAGACTGTAGGAACTTTTTACTGCCAGGTGAGTGTAGTACACACAATGCAACTGCTGATACCACTGTAGAGGTCAAAGGATACCTCACAAATGCATTTATTTCAAGGGCACATGGTCAACTAGTTTATTGGTAGGAACAATGTGTTGTATATGCACACTTTTAGAGCTTAGCAAAAAATATTTATGTATATTCGCAACAAGTGTGAACAGGTTTTTGGAAAGTCTCAGGAGATAATTTGCAAAAAAAGAAAGAAACTGACTTGGACCCAAATCACCTGAGAAAATAATATTTCTTACTACAACAAAAGTAGACATTATTAACATGATTTTCTCTTATTCATCTTCATTCTCCATAAGCATAATTAACTACTGTAGATGATAAATCTTTCACAGAAATCACTGTTGTTTACATTTAGCCTACCTGCAAAGTACGTGACAATTAAATCTACAAAACAAATGTAGTTATCACAATAAACATTGCAGACTGTTTTCAGTATATTTCTCCGTTTGTTCTTCATTACACTGAATTACTCAGAAAGTGAAACAGTAGGTAAAGTATTTGCTGAAACAGCCTTACAGTCACAGCCTGTTGTCTAACAGTCTCAAAAAATGTTCTTGCTTTGGTGTGTGATGATTTCTCCAAAACATGTGTTGATTATCAGTACTTAATTATTGATAATCTTGCCTAATAATTAGCCTTGATTGCAATAGTGCAACAATCTTCTGTGTTATTATTTAACGGAATAGTTTTTTTTAAAGATGTAATAATAACAAAAGTGTCCAGTAGGTGCCTCTGTGGAGATGGATGTCTGATTGTTTTGAAATCTTGGTAAATTTTCTGGTTAATGTGTTAAAAAATTTCAGTCCTTCACAAAGCCTCAATTTGCCCATCAATAATAACCAGAGTCCAACAGCCAAGAGGAGCACAGAGTACAGACAAGGTAGAGAAACAAACATCCTGCCAAAGGACACAGGGAAAATTGGGCTATTTATACACGCAGAAGCCTGGCTAGGGATAATGCAAAGCTGGGGGAACAAGACACAGGTGCAAACAATCAAGACAGTCCATCAGACAGTAAAAACCCAAAACGAGACACAAGAGGAAACTAATGATCAGAACAAAACAGGAAAAGAATTATGACCCTAACAGAGGTACAGTCCTAGCGAATTAGCAAGAGTATAATAATAAATCATATAAACAGCCATACACAACTCTATGAAAACTAAACATTCTTAAACTCAACACACTAAGATAATAATGAAATCATTAAACCAAAAACACAGGACTGCAGTGAGTAAAGACAGAAATAAAAAAACCTCATCAATACTACAATAAATCAAAGTCGGGTTTAGAATAACAAAGAACTCAATCAGGAATCCAATTAAATAAAGCTCAGTTTAAGTTATTCAGATTTTCCTAAGTACCATCAGTAATGTTTCTAAGCAACATTAAATTTGAAGCACAGTGAATTTAGTGAGTTCTTCTTCCTGCAAAACCTCAAGTGATTTTTCAGGCACAGTTCCTGCAGATCTTTGTCCTGCGCTGAGGTTTGTCACCTCACTGAAAAGCTCTCCATGCTGCACCTCAAGTTTCTTACACCTTTTCCCCAGTTCTTCTCATTTTTCTTGCTTTTCTTCATGCTGTTTTTGCAGTTCTTTATATTTTTCTTCTCGAACTTTCTTTTCCTGCATATCGTTGTTTGTTTCTTGTACTTTGTCATGGATGGCCAGTAACTCTTGATGTCTCCTCTGCAGTTTGTGTAGCATACACTGGATGTCATTATGTTTTTTATCCTGTCGTCACTTCTCCTATTGCATTTCGATGTTTGTGCAGTGTGCTTTGTTATACAAACCCTGGAAATAGTTTTGGGGTTTTTTTGCTCACCATTGCTTGGACTTTACTCTGCATTTCTATGCATATTTTCTCCAGTTCTTGTGTCTCGTTTTCAAATTTCAATGTTTTTGCTTTGCGTCTCTTCCAGTTGTTCCTCATCTTTCAGCAGTTGTGCATTTCTTTGGAGGGCTTCATTTTTCTTCTCCGTGTGCTGGAGCTTGCACTGCAGTTCTTTGTATTTAGCTTCAATGTGAAATGTGTTTCTTATTATTTCATGGTTACTAACAGAAATTATGGATATTATCTGTTAAAGACACGTTTGTGTATTAAAATTTTAATGTTTATTTGTTTATTTTTAATAATTTTAAAATCCAGATCATTATAAAATCCATGCCCTTTATTAATATACATAATGCAAGCTATGTCTCAGCCATTGGAAGTATTTTGTATTATTTAATATATCTGACGCCATTTCAGCTCATTACGCAAGAGAAACATAATTATTCTGTATTACTTTCTCTGTTACCTGAGTATTCATCACTTCTATATTCAACACCATTTTACAACATTAAACATAAATGTAAATTTTCTAACTTAATCTAAGTTAGTTATTTTGTAAAAATGAAAAAAATATATATGATATAGTAAAACACTACAACAACATTAAATTTAAATGTGCTCATTTAATGTAAATTAGTTGTTTTATGTACTTGCAGGTGGACGGTGGGTAACTGTTCCAGGTCATCTAACCAATTATTTAACAAAGAAGTCCTTCTGGAAGCAAGTCTCCCCTTTTGAAAGCCTTTTATGATTCATGTTAGGGCTTCTGGATGCATTATCATATTTATTTTTACAATCACAAGTGAAATGTGGTAAAAAATAAAATAAAATCTAAAAAAATAGCGATATATCAGCGGACTAAGAAAGCTAAAATTAGCTAATTAGCGCTAACAATCTAGCCTACATTAGCTAACATTTTAATACTATTTAGAAAACAAATAACCAGCACTTTTTGCGTCACAGTAATGACACTGTGTTATGTTTTACAGTTTTTTTAATCAATAAAGAACTCCCCACTGCCATTCCTACTACACCAAATAGTTACGTAATCAACAATTAAATGACAGAAAAGTTGCTGTTTTTCCAGCATCAACTATAGAAAAATAACCTTATTGTAACCTTACTATAACTTTATTATAAACACAGGACAGTCTAGGCAATGAGCTACCAGAACCTTTTCTGGTATTTTACACATTTTTTATGTAGAAAACTGTGACGTAAACTGCACTTCTTCTTTCTTTAAGATATGTCAGGGATTAAATGTTTAGTTAAATGTCTTAAGACAAAAGCGGGCCATATGTGGCCTAAACTGCAAAATTAGTTTAACATCCCTCCTCTAAGCACATTCAAACTAATTTTATTGCACCCCCATCAACATCATAGCAGTTATAAATTGCCCTCTGGGAACCATCACTGTGCTCTCTCAACAGGCCAACATTGCTATTATTGATGCAGCAATCTATGAAGGGGAGCCATCCAGTAATATGAAAGTTGCTCCCTGAGCCTTTTTTTCTTTCTTTATCCAACTTTAGAAAATCTATCTTCATCAGTACTCCCCTCTGGGAAAGAAGTGGTTTCATTCACACAGAGGTTTCTTATTATTTGCCCCTGATTTAATATTTGTTCCTGTCAGAATAAGTAGAGTTCACCATAACCAACAAAGAAGAAACTTGTACAAATCTGTAATCCTACATGTCTGGGCTACACAGAGCAGTTCATCTTGCCAAAGAAAGATTACACTTACACTTCTAATATAATAAAACAAAAAACTCTCCCTTTTTATCAGGATGCATCATTTAAAAAAGAGAGAAACCAAGAACTTTGGAGTGAGTAATACACAATGCCAAAAAGATATATCTCTCAAAGCCTAAATGGCTCAGCCATGGATATTACTGTATTAAAATCCAAGATTTTACATCTGGAGAAGACAGACAAAGGAAGGAGATTATTAAAAATATGGATGTGCCTTTAGAGTAATCCATCATTTGTTATTAATCACAACAGGGAAGTAATGCATCATGGTACTCGGAAAGGCAATTACAAATCCATCTCTCCAATGGCTGACACACAGTCGCACTTTACCGTGGATAGAAGGAGTAATTAGAACATGAATCTTGAAGATGTTATTAAAAGCTGCAGGGTGGTTTATTTTAATCATGAAGGTGTATCTTATGAGGATATCTACAGAAATAAGCTGTCCTATTCTGCATACAGACCGCACTGTTGGAAGTTATTTCTCAAATATACAAATACAAGTGACACCGCCAGTAACAGTGCCATGTTTCAGACCTTATTTGCCCCAGTTACATTTAATGCCTCATTTTTTAGATTTTTAGAGAACTAGTCACCTTTACATCAGTAACCTGATACTAATCCATCACCCAGTAACAAGACTTACAATGAGGGTACTATAAATAAAAACCATGGGTAGGCGGTTCCAATTTGTGAGTCCGTGACCCAATACACTGCTGCTTGTTTGTGCAATGCTTTACAGCTAGACGTGAGCCCTGATGTGACTCATGGTGTTTACATTTTCCACCACATTCTCCTCTGTACTGGAGGACATGGTGAAAGACACCGGCCTCAGTAGGTGTGGGGTGTGGTCGAGGTCAGTTAGAGCAGATTGATTGCAGAGAGTCATCAGCATATTGTTTAAACTTGCCTGACTGAGTCACTTGGCTTTGTTTTAAATTCCTATCTCCATTTTAAAAAACCCTGTTTACTGTAGCATGGCAGCAGCTTTCTCCGCTTGTTTCGATTTATTAGGACCACATATACAGTAAGCATACCCAGTCACTTCAATTAAACTACCTGAAGGAGCAGCACAGAGAGAGCACCGAGTCTTCTTGTAAATGACATATGATAAGCATTGTGCATATAATAAACAAACTGCACCCTCACCCATTCGTATTATTCTGTACAGTTTTTTTTCCTAATAATATTGCATATTGACAAATTTCTCTTATATTCTTACGTGTATATATCCTAGATTCCTTTTTTATATACCTTTAGATTTGGATGTATTTATTATTCCAGTCTGATGGCAAATAAATGCACTGAAACTTTGTTCTGATGTGCACTGGTTTATGTTCTGAATGACAATGAATTAGATATTCTATTCTAGTCTAGTATAAGAGGTCAAGCTGCCTCTTACTATGAAGGGCTGCGACCAAAATTACTCCATATGACTTTATATGGTGCTATATACACAAACCCGACACTTCATTAATTACACCTCGCCCCGTACGGGGTTGGCTCACCTTTTAACTTCAGAGCTGCCTTAAATCTGTGTGGCATAGATTTCAACAAGGTGCTGGAAATGTTCCTCACAGATTTTGGTCCATACTTATGTGATAACATCACACAGCTGATGCAGATTTGTCAGCTGCACATCCATAATGCAAATCTCTCATTCTACCACATCCCAGGGGTGCTCTGTTGGATTAAGATTTGGTTATTGGGGAGGCCATTTGAGTACAGTGAGCTCACCGCTATGTTCAAGAGATGAGTTTAAGATGATTTGGGACATGGTGTACTATCCTGCTGAAAGCAGCAGACAGAAAATGGCTACTCTGTGGTTTTAAAGGGTTAGCTATGATTAGCAACAACATTCAGGTAGGCTGTGGTGATAAACAATGCTGAGTTGGTACTAATAGGCACCATAAAGTGCCAAGAAAATATCCTCCACACCATTACACCACCAGCCATTGGTACAAGGAAGGATTGATCCGTGCTTTCATGTTGTATATGCCAAATTTTGACCCTACTATCCAAATGTTGCAGCACAAACCAACCAGTTTTTCCAATCGTTTTTTAATTTTAAGTGAACCGGTGGGAATTGTTGCCCCAGTTTCCTGTTCTCAGGTAACAGGAGTGACACCTGTTGTAGTCTTCTGCTTCAAGGTTTGAGGTGTTTTGGATTCAGACATGCTCTTCTTCATACTTTGGTTGTAATGACTGGAGTTACTCTTGCCTAGACAGTCTGGCCATTCTCTTCCGACCATGGACATCAAAAGCTATTTTCAAGAGAGAAAACTGCTGCTCACTTTCTCTTTTTAAGACATCCTCTACAAACTGTAAAGATGGCTATAGATCAGCCTGTAAAACAACTGAGGTCACTTAAATCACATTACTTTTCCATTTTATTTTATTTCAGCAAGAGCATGTCTTCATGCCTAATTGCACTGAGTTGTTAACATGCAGTTGGCTGATTAGACATTTGCATTAAGTAGCAGTTGAAGAGGTGTACCTAATTAGGTGTCCACTGAGTGTTATTATTGTATGTGCAAATTTTTTTTTTAATCTCTGTGAACGGAAAAAAAAAAATCATAAAATAGAAAAAAGCAGCATCCACATCTTTCTGCAAAGACGCTCATACTACAATACAGCCTGTCACATTTGATACATGTGAAAATTATAGTTACGCAACATTTCATCTGTTAATCACCCAGTAATCACTCAAAAATAATGAAGTGTCCAAAATGTCAAAATCAGTCGAGTGCCTTGCTCCTGTTCAAGCAGCAATTTATTATAAATCTGAAAATAAACAACATGTGTGGAACGTGGGTTTATTGATCACAATCGCCTCTTTTTAAGTCTGCAGCCACACAACTGCCACCACAATTTCCCAGTAAATTACTTTTATCTTTATTTATTTTTGCATTTGGGAAATGTTTTTTTTTTTTTCTCAAATATCAGAAGACGCCAGAACTTCCAGCTACTAGCTGTCCAGACAATTACACACAGAGAAACTAAAGGAAACTTGAACCTTCTTGTTTTACGGTCTGCTGGTTAATATGAATGACTTTCTCCAGACTGTTTACATTCATACACTCAACTGCTGCGATGCTGAGTGTTTCATATTTTTTTCAGGCATAATCTAATTGAGGTGACAAAGAGAATTTCACTGGCTAAATTCTGATTTGCGCATTGTTTCCATTTTGCCACTTCGCCTTTAAGTTGTACCTTCTTCATTTGACCTTTCTGCCTTTTCAGTTCACAAACTGTGAAAGTTTTGTGTTTCCTGGCACTCGAACACAGATAAAATAAAATTCTGCCTTTTTTTTTCTGTGAGCATGCTCCCAGAATTTCAATATGTTTCGCAGGCCAGATTTGGATGATTTACTGACCTTTATATATCCAGCAGGGTTGTTTATGGACTCCTTTGAGGATTTCCATATACACATTGTTTCAGTCTCTATAATGTGGACGTAGCGATACCCTGTAGGGTCATAAAGTGAGACAAAAAGCAAGTTTGCCAATTAGCCTGACGAATGCACAGATGTGCAAAAGCTGATAATTGGAAGAAGACAGCAAACATGTTTTAGAAAGGTTGCTGGTGTGGCAACATTTATTTAAAATGATGATTGCTGTAGGATAGATGTTTAAAAGCGCCATCAAATGGAAATTAAGATTTCCATTGCCACACACATGATCTCCGTCCAAGCCAGCAACTCTGGTCTTTACCCTCAGCGTTTAGATGAAACTTCAAAGAAGAGGATGTCAGACAATGAGCAGCACAGATTCATAACCGAGACCAGAGTGAACTGGAGCCACACTACTCCCGCAGCAGCTTTTTATTCATCTGAGAATGCCTCTCTCTTTATTTTTTTACTGTGTAAGAATTTATTTGACTAATCAACACACTGAAAATTGCTTCTTCGCATGAGGTACTTGGTGCTGAACTGAAACATTTCTGTGTTGCAGTATAGTAAACTATACATTTACACAGCAGTACATTTCCTTGCCTTTTTGATGCAAAACTATTTCGTATTTAAGGTTTATGTAAAATAATAATGTGTAAAACTTTTGGTTAGTTACCAGTAACCAGTCATTGTTCTGTACATATAATACAAAAACCGGTTACATTGCGATAGAAAATATAAACACAAGTTAATCGACTGATGGCTGTAGCTGATTATTCTGCTGTTTACTGTGGCACGATTTGATTTAATGACAAATTTTTCAGAAAATCAGGGGTTAACCCCCGCTTCACTAACAAGTGAGTGTGACAAGACTCCGCCCTGACCTGATGCTGACATCAGTTGTTCAGTTTTAATTTAAAGGCGTGATATGGCATGCATGCATCTACAATCAGGGCGGTGCTTGGCAGTCAACTCATGTTAAGTCAAGTCATAGAAAACAAGTCCACTCTAAACAATAGCTTTGTGTATGTTTAGTGTATTACTGCTAGGGATGGGTACCGGTATCCGGTGCGTTCTGACATAAACGGTAGTAACCAGACCGAAAAGCAGCGCACATTTCGGTGCTTTTTTTCCTGAGATGTCATACACTTAGGATTCTAGCCAATCATTTTATCTTTCCAAGGATAGTAGGCGGGCCCAGGTACGTACGTTCTTTTAGAGCAGAGCTACAGATTTAAAATGCCCAAGGCGAAGCGGTCAAAAGTCTGGCTGTACTTCACAGCAAAAGATGCAAACTCAGCAGCCTGCAACAAGCGCTTTAAGGTGATACTGTGCAAAGGAGGTAACACCTCGAATCTGATGAAACACCTGGCGACGCTTAGCGTTTTTTTAAAAGCCGAGAAATGCACCGTATTTGATAGCTT
>VUQG01019028.1:0-15747 GCA_015106755.1 Etia nguti
CTCACCTTCACTTACCATAACTTCAACATTATGCACTCCATACTGTATATAAATGCCACTTGTTTTGCACATTTCCAACTGCTAACCTCTGTATATTTTATTTTATTGTTTATTCTATTGTATTTAATTTTTAAAATATATATATATATATACACACACACACACACACACACACACACAGATATACATATTTAGTATACACATTCAGCAATGCACATACACTCTTATATTGTACATATATCTATTCATATAATTCTCAGATTCCCATTCTTATATTTTTCTTTGTTCCTGTTCCTTGTATTTTGCACCTCTGTTGCTTGTGAAACTTGCACACAAGAATTTCACTCGCATGTGCTGTACCAGTGTACCTGCACATGTGATGTGACAATAAAAGTGATTTGATTTGATTTGATTTGATTTGATAAAATAACTGAAGTTGTATATTTCATTTTATATGCAATGTATTTATTAATAATACAGCGTTTAGCTATAACCGCGGCTTATCTGGATCTCGTATGCAGTTTATAAATCTACAGCTCTTCGTTAAAATGGTGCCTCAGGCTGAAACCTCAATTCAGAAGTTTCTAAATCAACGCTGATTGTACACATGAGCTACAAAAGCACACAAGAAAACTCTGAAAGGGTATCAGTATTTCTAAAAGGTAATCCATATTGGAGTGCAGTGCATAGAAAGAGTATATTCCCTCCACATCAGTATTAACACCTCTGCCGACTTAATGCATTTTAATCACAAGCCACTCAGCACTTTGCAGAGCAATTGAAGAGGTAAGGCGCTGGAGTGTTGTTTGCTTACATGTTTACAGGCAAACACCATCATCATCACCAGCAAGTGTTTGACTAAACAGATGAGTGACGAACAGTGAGCCCGTCATAAAAGGACGGCGCTGATTGAGCAGTATCCAATCAGCAGCTGCTTTTATTCCTCTGTGGTTTTCAGGGGTTGTCTGTGGCTAATGACTCACCATTGGAGTGCCTCCACGTCCCATGGAGAGATTCAGATCTGCAGGCCAAGCTTGAGCGCTATCAGATGCTTGTGTGTGAACACCAGTGGCGTCTGTAGCATATGCTTAATTGGCAGTTTGAGCCTCTGCTCTGCCGTGTGTTCCAAGTCATTAACATGTAATGTGCACTCCGGACCTGGGGCTCGTAAGAACCATTCCTAGTCGCCATAACATTTAAACAGCTTTGAGGCGCACTTCCCCCAGCTGTGAGACAAAGAGCTTCTGCTTTTTGTCGTGCGCAGTCTCCTCTCCAGTATCGCCGCGTCAACTGTCACCACTTCTCCCCCAGCGAAAGCCTCCTTTCACTGCGTTTTCTCGTGGGATCGCACTCCCGTTCAGGCCACGGCTGTTTTTTGTCTCTGCTATTTACAGCAAAAGGGGAGAGGAAAAAGAGAGGACGCGGAATAGCGAGAGTTGTTAACAGCTTGTTAAACATGTCTGTTTAATTCAACACCACTCTCACCCCTCCGCCGGTCTCAAATGCAGCGTTTGTCTTCTCTAATGCTAATGCACTCAGCTTTTATAGTCCAGATATAGAGAAAATCAGTTCATAATATCTCGCTGTTCCGTGCTTTGAGTGGATGTGTGAGACCCTAATGAGCCCCCAATTTATACTGAAATGTTTGTTTGGGGATAGAAAAATGTGTTCTTTCTGAGAGGAAGTAGGCAGGTTCAGGGAAAAGACCCAAAAAATAATTTTAAAAAAAGGTGGTTTAAGAGAATAAAACAGGCACTTTAATTCCCGACAGATTTAGATACGCAGGTAGTCAAAGAGTGGTGGAAACCACAGCAGTACATTTACTGCATTCCTCAAAGTAAAGCGAATGCTACAGGAATCATCAATAAAAAACATGCACTGTAGCTGACACACACACACACACACACACACACACACTTCTGTTAAAATCATGTGAAGAGCTTAGAGCTCATTAGCTACTGCAAGCTCCAGGAAAAAAGAAAACAACTATTGCATGACAGGAAATGAACAAAAATAATATTCTTCAATTATGTGGAAACAAAAATTTTCCACATGATTTAGAAACAACATGATCACGAAGAGATAAATATTTGGAAACAAGTGTCTGGATTTTTGCTTTCTTTCTCTGCTTTGGGAAGAAAATATAAACTCTAGCATTCAAAAGAGTATGAGGTCAAATTAGGGATACAGAGTATTTGTGGCAACAGTGTTACATGCCAGGATTGCGAGATTATCCTACCACGCTCTCCAAAAAAAACTGCGTAAAGTTGGAGATGTATCTTATAGAGATTTACAGATCCTTCACCATGATAATGTTGAATATTGGAGAGAATCATATATTTGTATTGTTCAGGATATCAATGTTAAGAGACAAAAAGTATAAAAATGAAAGGTAAAGCTAACATGAAGGTGCCTTAAGCCTGCATTCTTTTAAATGGCCAGCAGGGGGCATTTAAAAAAAAAGACTTCTGATTGTTTAGAAGGATATGGACAAATGGAACTCGGCCCCCCTGCTCTGTGACTTTCTTTACAGCTTTATGGGCTCAACAGCTAGTTTCCAGGTAATACTGAATAAAACCTGAGTGTTATTTTGTAAATTAGCATCATTTTAGAATCAGAAAGGAGGGCTATCCAGTGTACACTCACTTTAGTGCTGTCTTTGATTTTAGATCAGATCAGCCCAGTGGGAACGGAGAACATGCTTAACTCCAGGTTTCATATAACCAGTGCGTGAGATCATGGTGGCGCCGTCCATATTTTCTACTGTCTACATTAAGAAAGCTAGCTGTGGTGCATTTTCCTGTACCTAACCTAAAGGTGTATTTCAACAAGATGAATGTATTTATTCATAATTTTCTGTTTGTTACTATTGTTTATAATATTAAGGATGAAGCATGTGCGCTCTTGGCCGCACACTAGCGCCCACTTGCAAGGTGTAATGTAATGTTTACAGTGAGCTCTCTGACTGTTTATCTCTACAAACTGTGTGCATTGTCCGAGCAGACCGGAAAAGCTAAGAAGTGTAACCGTGACCCTTTGTTCATACTCCATAATTTGATTCACAAACAGCAAGGGTATCATGAAGGAGGGATCGTCAGAGAGCATTAGCTTGCATCATTAACTGCTACTGCTGCCAATAGGATTAGAGCATAGAGAGTGGACGTCGCCCGTCGGTTTGTGAAGTCCCATTTCGAGACTGGACGTGATGCGGACGGGTGGGCCTGAATGTGAAATTGGCAAATTACTTGCAATTGACAAATTGTTAGCCAATAATTGTGTGTCTTCATACCACAGATAATCCTCCAATCTGAAACACAGCATGATCAAGATTTACAAAAGAGATTTCATTTATTTATTCAGTAGAACCCAAAATGAGTGACTGAGCCCCAACAAGACAGTGCATACAGAGGTAAAGACAGAAACCTGCTTTCCTATAGACTTCTACACAATGTATTCCACATTTACTCCTTAATGATTCATCATTTTTTTATACACTGTAAACAAACACTGCCAGTCAGAAGCAAAAATTGCCATCACACAGAGAACGTCAATGATGACGGCACTCTCGCAGCTAAACATTAATAGAATTTCTCGAAGGTAAATCAAGTGAATTGTATTTATTTAAGAATCCCTTCTTTGGATGCAGTTTTGGATCAATTCAGTAAAGTCGATTACCAAGGACGTGCACAGCAGCTCGTGATTTCTAACAGACTGTAAATGAGCGCACATCAAAAGCAGCTTTCCTGTGTTACATCGACTGCAGATGTTTGCCTGGCGACAACCACTCAGCACTCTTTCCATCACAAATGGGGGAATGTTTTGCTCATCAAAGCCTTGTTTCTGGGCCAGCAGTACTGCAGCACCACGGGTTTTACTTTCTCCAAGGAGGGTATTTATGACTTGGGCCTGAAGAATGCAGCTGTGAACAAGGAGTTCATGACTCGGGGAGATTATGTGAATCGCAACGATCCTCGCTGTGGTCTTGCATCGCAGTTGAGCACTTTCTCATGTCGCTGTGGTGAAACTTGGAGCCAGCTTTGTATGCAAACCTACATTTGCTTATTCGATAATGTAGGTAGAAAAGCAGAAAACTGAGAAGATGAATAGTTGAAAGCAACAAACTCGGGTACATACAATTTAATATTGTTTAAATGAAACACAACCAGCACAGGTTGCTATTAATTTACCAAGCTTAGTGGCCAGTTAAATCAGTTTTGTTGCTTACTTACTTTTTATATATCACTATTAGACCATTTCAAACCAGCGGTGAGGTTTGACTCATGTCACACTCGGGTGCTGAGAATGGATACCGATCATCATCTTTTAAATTTTGTTCTGAGGAACTTATTATAGCTCCTATGTGCCCAGAAAGGGGCAAGTTAGCTCATATTATTTCTTAGTCTTTTGATTTGCTTAGTCGGATTAACACAGTTGAACTCTAAAACTGTAAAACAAAACTGAACTGAGGTGAAACTCAAACAATAGCTAGTTATTGAAAAGTTTAATCTCAGGATTTCCTTCCATCGGTGATATTCACCCTCATAAATGCTTCAACCTGTCAGGGGTTAGATTTTCAGCTTCTTTAGGTAAGATCTTCTAAAATGTAAGCAAAAGAATAATTATAACACATTTTTGTAAATTAGCAGATCTGTTGTTTTCTCTAAAGCAAAACTTTTCCCAGTCATCCTGCGTTTTGAGTCTCAGCAGAGCTTTGGGGATGTCGGTAAATCTCTCTGGGCTGGGACCTTGCACATGCCGAACTTAGATCTGACATGAAAACAAAAAAAGAGAGAGAGAGACCATTTCCTCCTGGTCACCTCCAGAAAGCTGGGAGCCTTTTGCTTTCACTATTCATCACCGTCTTCATTCATTATGGGCACTACCAGACGGCGACTACCGCTCAAGGTCACAGCTGCTCCGTCCCACCTGGAACAGTGACTCCTCTGACCCACTGGCCCAGCATATGGAAGTGCTATCTTGCTCCATGTGCTCCAGGAGAGAAAGTTAAACTTTAATCTGGCTGGCTACTGGGGAATTTGCTCAAAGTTTCCTTGGCAGGTGGCGTTTTAATTATTTAAAATGTTCACATTTAGTCTTGCCACAAATGACTTCTGAAGAACAACAACTCGAAGCCAGAACGACCAATTTATTCCATTTCGCCCTTCCTCCTTGTTGTGATTGCTGCGCATGCATAAACATCTTCTCTATTAAAAGAAGAAAAAAAAAACTCACCCAGCTCAACATCATTAATATTGTATTTTTTTTATTTTTTTATTTCAAGCGTGCCAGACGCACAATTCCTTTCAATCAAGCAAACCCGACAGAGACGAAGTGCTGTTCAGGTCCAAGCCAATTATTCCTCTATACTTGTGTTAGAAGACATCACCTTTCTTATGATAACAGGCTCCCCGAGGAACCCAACACCGCAATGTAAGCTAGACAGAGAAATCACCAATTAGCATACAAATGCGCACAAGTTCCACTCCGCGCAGCTTCACGGAAAAAAGACAGTGAGGACATGTACATATATTGTGAGCTTGAAAAACAAGCTAAATTGCCAGGTCAACGTGAGAGTTCTTACTTGGCAGCAAGCCACTGAGCCATGTAGTTATAGGCGTCGAATCAAAAGCAGTTTAGGCAGCGTTTCAAATAGTGTGGATACTGCATCTTTGTAAACTCACCGAGCTAGCTCATATGAGAACACCTGGCATGACAGGTTACTTATTTTTCTATGAAACATTAAAACCAACGTGCCAAACTTCATAGATCTCAATACATGTATACATGTATTATTTTAATGTGACGTGCACATCCTGAGGGGGGTGCAAGTGAGTTGGCTATAGAAAGTTGAGACTGTGAGGTAAAAGTGCATTCAAACCTCTATCAAATCTCAACACACAAGTGCAATACGCATCATTAATGCTTCCACTTTAAAAGACGGGGTTGGATGAAGTGGGCCTACATTATACTTCCTATTGATAATGTGCAAAGTGCCCAGATTATTGGAACAGTAGTTTTAACACGTGGCCAAAATAGCAATAAGACAAATAATATTATTAACCATCTTGATTCATACCTTAGATGCAGTATACTGCAATCCGTTACCAGTGGCCGGTCAGCTCTATCATTGCCTCCAGGAAACTGCCGCAACACAAGCTGACCATTATAAGCTTCACAATGGCACCATTTGTTGCAGGAGTCTGGTTGTGGGTTGCATCACACTGTAAACAGCGGGGGCTGCTTTTTAGTGTGTCTGCACCTGTAAACACCACCCGGGTCAGGCAGCCAGACAGCAGTTTTCAGTGTAACCCCTTATCTTGTCACCAATTACAGTGCTCCGTATAGCCGGTGGCCAACTTTTCATAAGTTGTAAAAGGGAAGGAAACAGTTCATATTATGTGCATTTCTTTTTTTTTTATGGAGAGCGCTGCAGTTTTTGAAGGCAAGTCTCCTTGCAGACACTAAACAGCTTGTCAGGCCTGATTTAATGCACTCATTTCAGTGCTGAAAATCTCTTTCTTATTTTAATGGTGCCGAGCACATTTTCTGTGCTGAAATACAGAGAAAGAAAAAAAAAGGCTGTTTGCAGCTTACGCTCACATGGCAATCTGGTGCTGAAAACTCTAAACTCAGAAGGACAAATTGAATTTACATTTCAAAACGGTCCCGTGATCGACAACCACTTAAAATATCACCCCGTGTTCAACCCTTAAACACTGCCAGAGGAATTCCTCGGGTGTCTGTGCTGCGTTTGGGTCGCTTTAAACTCGGAACATCAAATTTTAATGGCTGGCTTCAAAAAGAGTGAGCACCTTCAGCAAACAGTGTTGCTTAGGAAAAGGGAAAACTCGCCGGGCCTTTTTTCCTCCTTCACCTTCACGCAGGAATAATCACACACAGCGCTGCCTGTTCAGACCAATTTTCCATTCATTTACTTTTCATATAATTTCATCACACAGCAAGGTGATCCTAAATTGATTTGGGTGGTTTTTACTTAATGTTCATTGCGTTCACTCTTGGCAACAAATAGGTGGAATCCAGTGACCCATTGTGACACACAATTAGCCCGACATATTGTGAAAGAGGCAAAGGCTTCACCTGCATTCAGGCTTTAATTAAAGACTACTGAGGGCAATGAAAGACGGGATAACGGTGGAGCGCCGCTTTAAACCAATCAGTTCAATGTTAATTCTGCCAGATGTCGACGTTTGTAATACCTGGAATAAGATTGCTTTAAATTGCATGCTTTAATGACTTTTCCACCATATTGAGGCTGATTAGAAGATGCTTAAATGTGGATCACAAAGTAAGGCTGTTAGGGAGCTTTTACAAGGCACAAAATTGAATATTCTTTTAGCGGGCGAAAAAAAATAAAGCTACTCGGCGCTAACACCTGTTCACAGAACGATTCACAGGCAAAAATTCACATTTGATTAGTTGCTGCCATATGGAATATGACAAACCACTTTCTTTGAAATGATTTACAGCATTCACAAAAAACATGTTCTAGAAAACTGAGTGTACCAACTCTGTTCCTAGTGAGTACTTATCTCTGGGTTTTCAGATAAGTACTCACCAGGTAAGTGATTACTCAGCAGAGCTTACCAAATCAATAGATAAAATGGGTTGTAGCACAAATAAGAGTTCTTAACAAAAGGTTAGTTATCACCAGACTGTACGACAGAATAGTCTGTCTTTTACTTACAATACATAAGAGCAATAAATATATATGTAACAGTGAAATGCTACTTAAGCAGCACTTTACCGTAATTATACATTTTATAGGTTTATGCATATAAACTTCCCTCTAATATGCAGAGGAACACTGAAATTAGCCCACAGCTAAGGGAGATAATAGATCATATAATTGTCAAAAAGTTAGCAAATTTAACACATTCAGAATATTGTTGTTCACATTTTGACAGCCTAACGTGATAATCGTTTGTTTAAAAATGGTTAATTATGTGTGTGTGTGTCTATTTTGTACTGCAATGTAAAATATAAAGCAGCAGGAAAACTTTCAAACTACTTTTAAACATGTGCTACAGTTTGTTACATTTCTCGATGGCAGTTATGATTTTCTTGCAAACATTTGTACACATCACTCAAGATTTGAATGATCGATCCAAGCTGCGTGTATAACTCCTTCATGACTAGCTAGCCTCAGTGAAGAACCCAGTCCTGGTAAATGCACAGGGGGGAGATTATACACTAAATCTTTCAAGGCAAGAGTTGCACAACACAGAAAGAGGGAGGAACAGACAGCGGATGATCCCAGTGCCAAAGCCTCGATTCTTTTTAACCACTTGGCCTCCGCGTAAAGCCGACAATTCCGCAATAACAAATCACATTTTGACATTTGGGGATTTTGAGAAATATACCCATTTCCAGCTCAAAATACCAGAGTGGCACACCCTTTTGTTTCAGCTGCGGTTAATTGTCATAGTGAATTAAGACTAGGCTAATGTGGGCTTCTTAGCAGGCTGGAGGTTACACTGGGATGCGGTCATGTGGAGGGAAAAAAGTTGGACTTTGGTAAAACACGGGGATTGAGATCGAGCCCATCCTGGGATTTAGTTGTGCCATACAAGCAGAATAAGAGACTCTCCTGGATTCTCCCCAGCTGAATGCTAAGCTGCAGTGGCTACGCTAAGATGGCACAAGCTTCCCATATAGAAATAAGAGGATAACTTGGCATGGTGCGGCACAGCACAAATCTTTGACACAGAACTGCCAGTGTCTGACCCGGAATAGATTTAGCTCCGAGTGTGTTTTTGGGGAACGTGTACAGCAACAAGAATGCAGGATCACTCCAAAGAGCACAAGAGCATAAACTTTCACTTCTTTGCTGGATACAAGGAAAAGAGTGATCGCTCAAATCCAATGGCTCTTTTATTTTCAAAAAGCTTCACTTAAGTATTTACAGTTTGTGCAAAAACATTTAAAGGTTTCAAGGACTTTACATTGTAAGTTCAACCTCAAGGCACATACATGGAACAACATCAATATTTCATCATGAGAACAGAAATTTAACTTTGGTTCCTAAGAAAACGTCTCGGTGTGGATGCTAACGTAACACTGTGTCTCGGATGAGAAGCCAGAAGCCAGGACGGCGACGTATCCCAACATAGCCATTTTACATGCACTGTAAGTTTCCAGCCTACTTCCTCTACACCAAAGAAAATCTCTGCGTACGGTTGCTCGCGCTGCGAAATATTTGAACGTCCAAACCCCGGTGTGATAAAAAATGAAAGGCTATGAAGCTAAATACAGTACATGCAAAAAATTCTTGAATGAACATCACTGGCTAATAGATATTTGCAGCAAAGGTTCTGCCTGCAGGAAGAAAAGGGCGACTTTCCACCTTTTCAATTTCACGCGTTCTGTCTGAGGTGACCTCTCAATGATTAGACGCAATTATTTCAACGTGAATCAATGAGCTCCTCGGCACCCTGAAACTGTAATAAGCCGACACTCGCAGCCTGTGTGTAAATTCCATTGGTTATGCCACTGCAGTCTCTTGATCGAAATTAAGAGTAATGTACGCTGCAAAACAACCACCAAAGCCCCTTCCCAGTCTGGCTGAATCATTAGCAGTGCACCGCTTAATTTCTGGCACTATGGATGAACAGTCTCTTCGTTAGCTACTGTGTGTGTCACGCTTCCTGTTAACGCCGTTATTGTTGCTGCAGTCGGTCGGAGAAATGTGCTTTCTGTTCTTGCTGCCGTCTCTTTCTGTCTCATCTTTTCTACTCCCCTTTCTTCCTCCCACTTCACTCCCTCGCTCTCTCTCCCTCTCGTTAATCATTCATTCCTGCATAAAAGGTAAGGCAAATATCTGTCTCCGTTACACATTCACAGACAGGGGGAGATGCTAAATGTTGCAATGGATTCACCTGGCTTGCTTGATCGCGGGACTAAAATAGGGCTTTATATCTAAAATGAAAGAAAAAAAAAATCCCAACGGTAGCAGTTGTACATGTTCAAGTGTACTGCGTGGGATTATGGTCAGCTGTTAAAGCATGTAGCGAACCGTACATGGTGAACTGTCGGTTAGGTACCCAGCAGGGGAAGCCGAGCACAGGTCAGGGCAGCCTGGTGTGTCTCGATGGACAGTGTGTGGTGGGCTGGCTGATATGTGTATTAGTAGAAAAAGGTTTAAACAAAAAGTGGAGACACTTTGATAACCACAGAAGATGTAGAACAACTTGAAATTATTATTTTTTTTAATGATTTACTTAAATAGGAGCTGAGGAGTGAAAGACGTCTTACAAAGTCCACTTTTTTTGCTGAGATTGATGAGAAGACTCTCACCACTTTCATGTCTGTATCACTTAGTTTTAGGATAAGCTAAAACTGTTACGTTCCACTCACCATTTACCAGCACCAAAGCCAACACCACTAATGAGCACATTAGTTCACATTTGTTTTTAATCTGTGCAAAAATATGAAGTCTAAAAACAACATTTTACAGTAAATTTTATTAGCCTAAGCCTGAGCTATTTTCCAGTTTTCAGACTTGAAGCTCAACTAGGATAGTAGGCGGCCAGTGACAGTGTCCCTTATAGCGGGCAGAGTAGTATGATTGTGCCTTTTTTCACATGATTGATAACGTGATTATTTCGGCCAAAAATATTCACAAAAAAGACATTTTTATATATGATGACAAAAAAGAAATTAAAAAACCCTATCAGCCAATCAATCATTGCTATCAATCATCCTTATCTTTAAATAAATTATCTAAACCACCTGAATATTAATTTAGAAGTTGAGGAATAATAGGTGGCTTCTTACAAAAGTAAGGAGAAGATTGATGCCACTTTCATGTGTGTCACGATAGACACAAAGCTAGAGTCAAGAGCAGATAGTTTAGCTTGAAACAGACAGGGATACAGCTAATCTCGCTAAGTCCAATATCTACATTAGATCACATTTGTTCAATCTGTACAAAAATTTGAAGTCTAAAAATGACCTTGTGGTTTTACAGCATACAAGACTTGATAGACTTGTTTGCAAGTGCAAACAAGCTTTTTTAATGTTTTCACTTTTCAAGCTAGGTTAGGCTAGCTGGCTGCCGGTGCTAGCACCTTTTTTAGCATGCTGACAGTAGAGTGGTGTTGATTAGAAGGGTTTTAATAGGAGATTTTACTGCACAATTATCATGACCAAACAAAAAAGAACTGACAATAACAATGTTGTTGTGACAGCTATAACATATTTGCTATTGATCCTTGTTCAAATATTGCTATGCTAGCTATAACGCTTTTCTGAGAAAACAAAGCTACTGATTCAAATCTTGCTGAAATTATATATCTTGGGTTTTTTTTGGTTTTTTGGGGGCAAATGAACAAAGAGCTGCAAAGAGTAAGTCTGTGACCTAACTACACAACAAGTGTACAACAAAGAACAATTAGGCTACATGATAATATATGATATTCTGAAATGTTAAAAAGGTTTTCATGGTGACGCGCTAGTAGATTTTTTTTCAGCTAAACACTCAGAAAACCATTCAAAAAAAATCAATAACAGGTTTTATCTTTTTTTTAAAAATGACCACTTCCATCTAAAAAAAAAAAAAGAATTTTCAATAGGTAAAAATAATTTTAAGACGGATGATTTAATTAATTAAATTAATAGTTGAACAGATTTTAAGCACTGGAGTTGCAAACAGGCCAATTTATCACAATCTGAGCTTTGCTGGAGTCATAGGAAGAGCGCCTACTTTTAATCTCAATGCTTAGCACGAGCCCTTAAAAAATCTCTGGATTGTAAAAAGTCATCTTAGGTTGTGCCGACTCTCCGTCGGGTACGGTGCATTCGAACAGCTGAATCTGTGTGCCTCGCAAAGAGTTAAAAACTGCCTCTCAGCTTCGGGCAGCCATGTGAAAATAAGGCCTACATATTTCTCTTCCTTTTTTGGTTGAGGATTATGCGAAGGGGGGAAAGAAAAGGGAAGGAGCTCTTTAAGCTTGGCCCCTCAAAATAAAATCTTGTCAGATCAAATAAAGCTTCCTTAAGAAGTGCATAATGAAGACCTCACACTGGCACCCTCACATTCAATGCAAAGAGAAGCCACCAACGCTTACAAGCTGAAGGGCAGGGAAAGTGTTTTAATTGAGCCCGTGCAGGGATGGGAGAGAAGAGTCGGACACTGACACGGGGAGGCAGACAGAGTGGCAATCATCCTCTCAGAGATGCTGTTGTGAAGTGAGCAGCTGCATTGTTTTGGGTGAGCAAACCGTGAATGAAAAAGGCCACACCATAAGTGCGGACAAAAGGATAAATAATGAGGAGCTAGATGAAGCGCTCGGTCGCAGCGCAGTGTGCGATCACGGGCGGGGTGCGAGTCCATTGTTGTAATTTCCTAATTTATCACAAAGTCTAATGGACGATGGGACAAGGTTGAGATAAGTGGCTGTGTAATTAGTGTTATGTGTGAGCCATATCAAAATTCATCATGCTCTCCACACACACACACACACACAAATCATCTCACAATGGACCGGAGTGGTGAAAATCCATATCATTTAGCCACCAAACACAGAAAACACTGTTAGTTTTAAATGATTCCACATCATTAAGTAGCCCAATGAGCAAAAATACTCGACACAATGCTGTTCAAGCATGAGTAATGTTGTCTGGGTAATGGGCTCGGGGGAAATGGTGGAGGTAAAGTGATCTCTCTGGCCTGTCTTTCTATGTACCACACACACACACACACACACACACACAACGCTGAGGAAAACTGCCCCCTTGTGGCCTCACTTGCCAAAACATTGGGGGAAAAAAGAAGCTGAACGAATGAATGTTTCTTCGAAAGGAAAGAATCAGCAAGAATCGGCACATTCAAGCATGATTTTAGAAACAATAATCCCTTGTTGCTTTTAAGCTCACATTAACAACCATTTTTTGCTGACATCTTTTCCAGAGCTGTCCAAAACCGACCGATTCTACCTGGAAACTAACAGAACGAAGATGCTTTTAGTGTTAAGGAACTTTCAGCCCGGCTTTTTAACAACACCGATGACATTCCCAACCTGCACGGCCGTGCACAACCCCCATCACACGCCACCACTACCTACCTCTGCTCATTTCCTGCCTTGCTGCCATTAATAAGAAAGTGCACTTCAATTCTTTTTTTTCCTTTTAAAACACGCCGTCACTGAACCAGTGCCATATTTCCTCTAATCAGCAGCGTTTGGATTTCCCCGTCTGCTGCGTTGTACTGGGGAGGGTGTTTTTATTTTTTTTTTTTGCAGGGTTTCAAAGTGTGAAAAGGTCCTATTTTTGCTTCTGTGGTTAGCAAAGGATCCCAGCCCTCCTAAAGCGCCCCTTCCCCCAAAAAACATTTCCAAGGCTGACAGCAAAAATTTTTTTTGTCAGAAGCTACACCCAGGGTGCCATGATTGTACAAATCCATGTTCATGTACAGTACTGACCGTTAAAACAACTTCCAAAACCCTGCTGGTTATAAAAAAAAAGAAACACTTGTATCTGTTTTTCTAGGAATAAAAAAGATAGCAGAGAATCCCACATTATTATCCACAGTATAAATTACATCGTAGACAGAACTTGGAAATATATATAATACAGTTATATTTCACTATAATTTTTTATATTTTTCAATGTCTAGACAAACAGTGTGTGTGTGTTTATGCAAGTCTTTTTGCTTTGTGTGTGTGTGTGTGTGTGTGTGTCAATGCTGCTGCACTGAGTTTCTGCAGCATCACGTGTGGCAGAACTCTGTACTGGGCACGTTGCTGCTCTTGCAGTAGGCTATGCTGTTGTTACTGAGGTGACAGTCTCTAAATCCAATGCCCCCGTTGGGAGTGTAGATGGGCTGGATGCGGAAATCTCCTTTGAGCAGCTGCTCATTGTTCAGCGCCACTATCTGGAAACTGGTCTCAGTCATCTCCAGAATGGAGTTATCCTTCTTGGTTCCAGCCTCGCAGTAGTCGTCTTTTCTCCTGCCGCGGTTGTATTTCCACTTGGTCGAAGATGACCGGTTCTTCCTGTGCATGTGCCAGCAGAACAAGCTGAGCAGCGTAACCAGGACGATAAGAACAGCCCCTCCTATGATCCCAGCCATTAGCAGCGTGGAGCTGATGCTGCCCTGAGGAGCCTGCTCTCTGCCCGGAGGCTTGGTGGTCACTGGCGCCTTGGTCCTGGCCTCGGAGCATATAGTATCCTCTCCAGGCCTATAGGAGTTAAGGGTGTCCAGGACGTGCACGCAGATCCGATACACAGACCGGGGATCCAGGTTGGTGAGGCTGATGCGCCGCAGGTCCCCGCTCACTGTCCTCTCCCGCATTCCTTCGTTGATTTGGCTTTGGCCCCTTTTGACCCAAGTGACCTTGTAGGCGGTGACAGTAAAGTAGGAAGCCCAGCTCACGTCGATGTTGGTGGAGTTGACCACGTGGAAGGAGATCTGAAGGGGGTCCTCGTAAGGAGGCAGGGGTCCGGCAGGGTTGTTATGTAAGGGGGGCAGCGTGGGGGACGGGGAGTCAAAGTAGTAAGGGATGGATGAAGTGATGAGGGTGGAAATCATGGTGGTGACAGGGGTGATGGTGGGTGGGGGAGGGGGTGTGGAGCGGAGGGTGGGCCAGGGCGGCTGGTCGGGTTGAATGGGGCACTCGATAATATCCAGCGTGAGCTCTCTGATTGTCATGCCACGCACCTTCTCCGGACTCGAGCACGTAAACCCGCGGGCGTTGACAGAGGAAGGCAGCGATTTGAGCCACACCACCACCCATTTTACGGTGCAGTCGCAGCGCCACGGGTTGTTTCGCACTATGAGGTGCCTTAGGCTGGACAGGCCATCGAACACACCTTGCGTGAGAGTCTGAAGCTGGTTGCTGGAGATATCCAGTTTTTCCAGCCTGTTCAGACCCGCAAATGCCGCCACGGGGATCTGGTCGATCTGGTTCTCCTGTAGGCTGAGTTTGACCAGCGACTGGCTGGGTAGGAGAGGAGGGGGGAAAGTCAGTGAATTGCGGGCCAGAGCCAACTCGCGGAGGTTGGCCAGGTCCTGGAAGGTCCCTGGTGCGATGCCCTCGTCTGTCAGCAGGTTCCCGTCCAGCAGGAGGCGCTGTAGACGTGTCACATTCTGGAAGGCCTCCTCTGCAATGACAGCAATGCGGTTCTCATCTAACCGCAGCTCCTTCAGGTCTTCGGGAAGACCAATGGGAACGCTGCTTAAGTGGTTCTTGGTGAGGAAGAGGAGTTTGAGGCTTACCGCCTCCCTAAAGGCCCCTTCTTCCACCCCCACTGTGGAGATGGAGTTATCGTCAAGGTGTAGCTCCTCTAGTTTAGTCAACTGGGCAAGAGCTGCCTTGGAGATTGTTTGGATATTGTTCTCCTGGAGGTGCAGGACCTTGGTGTTTTTGGGCAGATTCACAGGGAATTCGTCCAGCTGGTTGCCGTAAAGGTACACAGTTTCTACGGAGGCCAGATTGTGAAGTTCCACAGGGAAACCAGCATTGTTGATCTGGTTGTTGTGTAGGTAGAGGACCTTGTAGCCCTCCTGTATCCCCAGAGGCACTGATGTCAGGCTGCGTTCGTTGCAGTACACAAACCCTTTGTCACAACGACACTCTTGCGGACAAGAGGCACCTGGGCTGAATTGCATTTGGAGGCTTAGGATGACAGTCAACCAAAATTGCAAGAATGAAGCCCAATCTTTATTCCAGGGTCCAGCCAGAAACTCCATAGTGGAAAAACAAACAGGGGGAAAAAAGGCAAACCAAC
>VUQG01019028.1:18274-36109 GCA_015106755.1 Etia nguti
AAACCGTGCAGTGCACTGAGGGTGAAAGCCCCTTTACAAAAAAAAAGAGGAAAAGAAGAAAAAAAACCCTCGGGTTTTCACCCGAGTGAGAAAAATGTGGAGCTGCGTGTTTTGTTAGCGCCAAAAACGCGATGAAATGTCTCACGAACCGCACAAAAATAAACTGACCAACCTTTTTTTCTTTTGTTTTTTCTCTTTAAATGAATCCCTAAAAGTGACTGGGAACCTGAACGCCTTTCCTTACCATAGATGGTTCTGCTGGATGTGGGTTCGGTTACGCTTTCTTCGCTGGAATAACAAATTTCGTGTGAAAAGTGGTTCGTTTAAACGCAGCCCGGGGCCGATGTAAAGCTGCATTTTTAACACACACTTTCATTATTGACCGAAAAGCATCCATCGTACCTTTGGTGAGCCTTTATCCATCGTAAACCCCGCTACCGCAGTCAACTTTTCCCCTGTCTTTACGCCGCCGTCCTTCATGCGGTCCTGCTGCAAACCCGTGCGTAAAGCTCTGTTCGGCGACGCTTGTGCGAGTCGGTTCCTACGAGCAGCTCGAACCCGGCGACTCTACGGAGGAGCATATTTGCCCGCATGGGTTATGCTCCCCGTGTGTGTCTCTCGGATGTGGCTGCGAGTCCGTCCGCACTGCTGTCGGTACTTTTTTTTTTTTCTCTCCTGCGTTTTTCCCAGCTTCAAAGAGGAGAGCTCCCTCCGCTTTGACTCAACACCGTGAGCGGCGCAAAAGCACCGGAGAGAGCGGCAGCGGGCACTTCTCTCGCCTTCCACACTCTGGCCGAACGGTGAGGACGCACTCGCCGAACTGTCCGCCGCCTGATCCGCCACGGGCCATGACGGCCAGCTGCGTCCGTCCTGTGCGCTGTTTTTGGTGGGGAGGTCAGACTTGCCTTTCAGTGCCTGGCGCAGCTCAGACCCGGACTCCCTGCGAGTTGTTTTCTTAGATGGATTCAGCTGATAGTGCGACGTGCCTTCTCCGCTCACCTCTCTCTCTCTCCCTCTCTCTCTCCTGTCCCTCCTCCCCTCCTCAGAATAAAGAATGCATCTCCTCCAGAGCGGCTCCGTGATGGCTTTAAGCCACAGATCCTCCCCGCTGCCCTCACACTGCAGAAAATAGTTTGTCTCTCAAACACACTCTTATCCCCACACACGCTATTTTGCCCGGCCTACCTTAACCCTCGCCACTGATGTCAGATCCGAGCTCCCCAACCACACACACACACACACACACACACACACATTTACATTTTAATCACCAAATCCCGAAATTAGTCCTGGAGTCAAATTCCCGAGAAAAAAGCAAAAGAAAAAAATCTGCATTTTCCTTCTATATCATCCTGGATTTTAAGTTCCAGTGTCAGGGAAATGGGGGTTTCCTCTTTAGCTACGGTGCTTCTGTGCTATTCTTTTGGCCCGCTGTAATATGTTTTAGGCCTCTTTAACCCCTGTTCTTTTTCTGTAGTGTTCCTCTAATTAGCTTAAAGCTGGATAATTAAGCCCAAAAGTAGGGCTTCATCTTTGCTCGCCTGTAGCCACTCTCTTGTACTGACTCAAAGCTTCCAGACAGGCTCTGACAGCCACGGTAATTTCATCTGGCTACATCGCACCCTGGCGTTAATACCGGCTCACCGGTGCACTGCTGCCGTGCCCGCGCACGTCCCTGGCGTGCGCTAACGCGCTTGCCTGCATCTAACTTTAGTTGGCTCCTCATGTATCAGTGCGCCAAACTTTGCCTAATTGCTCACGTGATGCTTCTCCCACTCACTCGCCATATAAAGAAAAAGAAATTCATAAGTCACACACTGGCTCATAAGTACAGTCAGTGTGTTGTTAGTAGCTGTTAGTGTGGTATGACTAACAGCTTACAGTGGCTAATGTTAGCAAACAGCTGGCCTGCTATTGGCACACACAGGTCCTGTTGTGAGATGCGCCTCTGACGCCATTTTGCTCAAGAGGTCTGATTCAGGGTTCTGACTCATTCTTGTGTAAAATGCCAGACTTTTGTACTGCTTTTTTGATGTTCAGATGAAAGAAATGTCAAAGCTACCAGAGGGAATAACCTTCCACAGACGTCAAATGATTTCATGTTTTTCTGCTACAAATGTGTTTTATGTGACATAGCATAATATGTTTAACGCTAACTCAGTGTTCAGTGATCGTCTTGACATGAAAATAAGCCAACTGCCGTGTAAATTATTATTATTATTATTATTATTAATGATAACTAATACGTTTATCAGAAATAGCAACAATTTAAATTTGGCAATCAGCTTGCATCACTCCATGTGTTGTTGTCGTAAGAAGGCCTGATTTACCTGTCTGTGTTTCAAATATTTTTTTCAGGTGTGCACCTGAAGCTAGGAAAGCATGCAAAGCTGCAAAACGCTCTTTAAATGGTTTGGTTTTGTGGTTAGATTGCCAAAAGATAAAGTCAGAAGACGATAATGGATGGCAGAAACGAGGAGAAGCCACTAAATGACTTGTGTCAACTCTCGTTTCAAGTCAACTTTGACAGGACAGGTTAGGCAACTCGTAGACATGTTGGGAGTAATCCTGTCGGGTTTTTGTAAACTTTAAGTCAACAGAAGATAAGAAAAGCAGCAACAGAATTATAATATTTAAACAGTAGTTTATGTAACTATTATAATTACAAGATAAGAATTTTGTCATGGAATCACATGTTGTAAACTCAACTATCCCCTCCTTTCAGCTCATTCTGTAAATTATTCCAGGAAGCAGCAGCAGCCTTTTTTTCCTTCCCTAATTCTGTTCTGACTCTGGGGACAAACGTTGTGTAATGCTGGGAGAGTGCAGGCTATACCGTTTGTGTTTTTTTACACATATATGCACAGATAAGAACGAACCAGCCCTAGCAAAGATTTACAGATAAAAACCAACCAATGGGTCACTTAGCAGCAGCATACAGGGAACTGTGATGTACTCGATTTCCACGGAAACAACATAATAGTAGACAGGTCCAACTTTTTTAGCATTCATAAAGAGCAGATTACTATAATCCACTATGGGTTAAAAAAAGTGTTTCCCTACTTGGTTAGAGAAACGAGATTTATTCCTAAAAAATAAACTTAGTTTAAGTTTTAACTTGATTTGTTTTAAATGACAAATTCTGATCTATAATGACACCCAAATAAGATGTGACCATTTCACTTTCACCCCCTATAATGGTTTTGATCTTAGGAGGCGTAGACAGCTCTTATCCTCTTTGTTGACTTTATGACTCACTCAGTGCTACTGTTAGCAAACGCCACAATGCTAGGCACTTACAACTGCCACCATGGCTGCAGCTTAACAAAAATATAACTACATGTATATATGTGGTATAATTTTAGTTGAATTCAATTCAGTTTTATGTATAAATCACAACAACAGTCATCCCAAGGTAAGATAAACACCCAAACAATCAGACGACCCCCTATGAGGCAACACTGAAGAAAATGAGGAGCAGCCATCAACGGTTGGGGTGAGGGCAATGAGACAGGACAAATGTGTGTCTTTCATGAACTGCGGAGGTTTACAGTGCGTCGCCTCGGAGGGCTAGCAAACAGATGTCAGAAGATTCGGTAGGATTTCCACACGGTGTGCAAAACCACTCTGATCCTGCAAGGATGTCATTCTAATTTATATTAGCTTTCACAGGAAAGGAAAGACATCAATTACTAACAGAAGAGGAGGGATTCAAATGTCACCTTTTGTCTTAGAAATACTAAAAGCTGTCATGATCTGCGTGCTATGTCAGGCAGAGCCGGGGTCAGGAAGCCACACGGGAGTCACAGGAACCGGTCAGGTCAGCAGGTGCGCGCCTGCCTTTGATCTTTGCCTCCATTTGCCAGATAGCATTAATGACTGACTTGCGGTGACCCATTTCAACAACGCACATAAGTCATGAACAACCTTTCCAACAAATCACGCAGCTCCCGCTTAATCAGCCCTGTCATATCGTCCAGTCAGGCCCGTCCGGCGAGCACGTGCCACTCAAGTCTTCTAAAAGCGTCAGCCCTTCCACGAGATGATTCGGTTGTTCTCGCCGTTTGCCTTTCATGTTTAATTTCGTCCGCCGCGTCCCCGAGACAGATGGGCGGCCGTTGCGAGGCCCAGTCCACAACATTTAATTCCTTCATAAATCAAGCGTCTCCGCACGCCATGAATTATTGATAAAGTGAATTTAGAGGAAACAGCCTATTTTTATTTTCTCCTTGATGGACATGTTTTGCAGCGGTGCGCCACGTTCACGGTCGGTGCAGCGCGGTGGAATGTCTCTTTCTCTCTCGAGCACGCAAATGGGGATAAAATGACAGACATTTAGATGAGCGAAGAAAGGTGAGGGGGGGTGGCCTATGGGCAAACACGCTGAAGCCATTATCTGGCTTGTTAATTTGGTTTTACTCATTGTTGTCAAGCAAAATAACAGAGCAGAAGTCAGATGTAAAATGACCTGCAAAATAAATAAATAAGAGTCGCAGCGGATCAAATTAATCAGGCTTCCTTCTGCATATATTTGAAACTATAAATGCAGGAATATACTTCACTGCACACCCACTCCTGAATCATAAAGTGGAAATTCCCCTTCACTTGCCCAGAGACCTTCCCAGGGATTTTTTTTTTTTTTTGGTGTGGCGCATTTACTCTGCAGGCTTGTGTACTTTGATAAAACTGCAGATACACACATGACCCGAGCGCACATCAAAGCCTGCTCTGTCCATCTGCTCCTGTTCAAGGCCCCAAACAGTGTTAAAGGAGGGCAGAGGAAGGAGAAGCATGGGGGGAAAAGTCCACTTAGATATGCAGATATGTTTATCCCATGGTTATGTTCGCCGCAGTCCCCGAGAGACATCATTAGCTTATCACGTTTCTCCCTGCGTGAATTTACATCTGGACACCGAGAGGCACTTCAAAGGTGGCAACAACATCAGTGTTTAAAAACCTCTGCGCACGTATTGGCAGGATCTCTGAAAAGCACTAACTGTGGGAAACCACAGTAATATTGCAAGCTGTGATGCAATCGGGGGCCCGCCGCTCAAGATTCCAGTGGCTTAAAGAAAAATATGCTGATTAGGTTTAGAGTGGGAGATCAATGCGTTCATTAATTTCCCCGGCAATGTAATTATGTTTGCCCTCGTCGATTATCAATCCACATGCATCTAACAGCACGGCGCGACTCCTAGAAGAGGAGGGCCGCTTTTTCACAGCCAAGGGAAATAACTTGGCCGACAACACGATGTATATTATATCGCCAAGGAGTGAGCTGAGAGGAGGCAGGGGGCTGTGAACAAACTCTTTAACCCCACCAGATTTAGTCCTTTTTTTTTTACCACTTTTAATTTTTTGATCTTTAGATTTTTTAAACAGGCACAAACACAAAAATAAGCACACACACATAACTACAGCAACTACAATCCCTATAAGCCACAAGCTCATGTATCTTGTACTCTAAATACTCATTTTCCAACATTTTTTTTGTTAAATTCACGGCTCTGGATTATGTCATTTAGAGCATCCTGACATCTGAAACATGGATTTCTGTTTACCAGGGGCAGCCAATCAGAGCAAAGGTTGGAAGATCAAAAGAAGGATTAGGAAACCAAAACAGCTTGTTTTAAATAGCAGATGATGGGGTGCACCAAGGCCTCGTATAAGGTAATGGGACTTCTTCTCATATAGAGCTTTTCTACTTTATACAAGATGTGTCATTCAATAACTCACACACACGCTCATACAAGCATTTTTTTTCTATGCCTGAGTGCTTTCAATCTAACATTTGCACCCGTTCATACTCGGATGAACACATCAGGGGCAACTCGTGGTTCAGCATCTTGGCTAAGGATACTTTGGATACTTTGGCATGCAGACTGGATCAGCAATTGAACCGCCAACCTTCCGATTAGCCGCAGGCACCCATCATGTGTGAATGTGTGTGTGAATGGGTGAATGACTGAATGTAGTGTAAGGGGTGTAGCGTAAAGCGCTATACAAATACAGGCCATTTACCATCATAAAAACAAAAGGTAAAAAAAAAAACGGGATTATTTTGAGCTATGAATCATGCAAAGCTACTCTGGTACAGTCCAAGAATGAAAATATGGAGCTGGAAACGAGCATAATAACAGGCCCTCTTTAAAAGTGGAGGAAAAAGTCGAGCCCACACCGCCCTGCACAAATACAGCTCCACTCCATCTCCCTCTATAATGTCATGGGGGGTGTTTCATGTTGGCATTTAAAATGTAAAAAGATTTATCAGCGAGGCATAAAAGTTGCTTTAATAAAATGAGCAAAATGGTCAGCGGAACTGTCGGGGCTCAATCAGGGTCGTTTCACGAGTAGCACCGAAGGCAGCGCGCTCCAACATGAGCATGTGAATTATAGGGGAGCCAGAGTGAATGCAGGGTCCTGACTGAATGCCGCCCTGTGCTAATGCCAGGCTGTAAAAACACTGACTTGACAACAAGCAAGCCCCTGTAGTTCTGCTGAGGGAGGGATGGGGGAGAGAGCAGCAGAGCAAGGGGAGCGGAGGGGGTGGAGAGAGAGAAAAGGGGCGGAGAGGTTTGAAATCAAAAGAGGTCAAAAGAGGACTGGTTTTTGATATGTGGCTGCCATGTCATCGCTGCCCTTCTACGATTTAATACCTCTGACAAGTGCCGTGCAGTGTCTAATTGTGAAGATAAGTGGCGGCTTTTTTGCTGACGTGTGCTGCTCTCTGCTGTGAAAAATATCTTAAAAGGTGCCGTCCACCCTGGGAAATCTTCACTTTAGGTAACACCACAGGTCTGCGATATTTATCTCTGCCAGTTTGTGACAGTCAGTGCGTCTCAAAGCACTACAGCAGTGCTTTCTGCTCACAGAGTGAAAATCGTTTGGTTTTTTCTTTACTTTATTTCTTCAATCCTCAAAAGCCTTCAAGACCATCCCGATTAAAAAATATTGTGAAAAATATTCTCTGTTGAGCAATAAAGACATAAGTAGTTTTCCAATCATTGCTGCTTTTTTTTGGCCTTGCTATGGCCTTGTTGGTCCAACACTTTGATAGTTGGTGACATATTTTTGTCTGGAGCAAACAATCAAACTTTAATGGTCCTTAGAAGATTAATCATATTCATGTAGCTGATGGCCTGTGAGGGTCCCACAAGTTATTGTTATTGAGTGAAAGGTTTGCATTTTATTCTGTCCCCGTACTTTGGTCTCTCAAAAAAGGAAGGAAAAAATGGTTAAAAACTATTGAGCTTGCAGTTTCTTAGCTGTAGTCCATGTTTAGTGACAATAACGGAAAGTAGTGGTTGGAGACTAAAATCACTGCGACCTTGTACAATGAACTTGCAGTTTAGTTGCCTTTGAAATGGCTGTTTTGAAAATGGCAACTGCACCCACTTGCCGTCTTCAAAGCGATTTTGGTGCGTCAACATAGCAATGAAACAGCAATATGACTGAGTCAAGCTGACAATTACATGCAATCTGTTTGCAACAATATGATGATTAACACAACCAGTCTGCAACCAACCGAGTCCAGTCGCCTATTGCAAGGAAATGCATTGCAGATGACTTGTGCTTGTCGGCACAGACTCCCTCCAATTAACTGCAACGGACTGGCAATATGTCTGCAGTTATTTGCAAACTATTACCAAACTGTCTAAGAGTGATAGCAGTCAATCCGAGTCAGACCGTGATTGTTTGGAGACCGGTTGACCTTCGCAATCAGCTTGAGACCAAAAGGGTGTTGGACACTCAACTTCTGGGTAACCATTTGGTTGCCACAACCATTTGTAATTTCCATAAACATGTTAAAAGCCAAACTAGGAGAGCTATTCCACTAATTCCTTAAAAATTGAAACAAAACAAAATTCCATTCAATCGTTTTTCTTGCAGGGCAAAACGTGCCTGAAAGGCTAGTGTTCTGCTAATCTATGCTAACAGGTCAGTTAAGGATTTACGACACGACATACTCCCTTAATGGCACTCATTTGCAAACCAGAACTAGATGTTGGAAGTAAGTTCAACCACAGAGAAATGTGGACATTTGTATATAAAGTAGCTGATTGCAGTGGTCAAAGGTGATTGCTGTCAGGTTGCTGCTGCCTGAAATTCTGACGCTCGGATCATTCGTGAAATAACTGGCTGTTTTTTTCACAAGCTGTTAAAAATATGAAATTTTGAAAAAAAATAATCAAAAAATGGAACTATATTTATCATCGCAACCCCGTTTATAAACATTTGTCACATATCCATGTATTCTGAATTATCCCTCTGAAGCTACAAATCCACAGTGTGAACAACAGAAAACACACCATTAATCACGAGTACGTTAGCTTCGTCACTGTGAAGCATGTGAGCATTGCCTTATTAGCATTTCCTCTTTAGGTGGAGCCTCACGGAGCTGCTAGTATTTGCATTTTTAAAGAAGACTTTTGGAGCTCTCAACCCTTATGGGGTAAGGAAATTTCTGAGAATTTAAACTGGCAAGAGAGGAGTGTACTGTCACGCTGGACTGTTCAAAACACAATTAAAGCAAATAACTGTAATTCTAATGCAAAAAAGTTTCTTTTTTTCTCCATAAAGGAAAGAAAGGAGAAAGACTGCAGAATTTTTATTCTGATATTCAATTACTACATATGTTTTATCTTCATATTAGAACCTTTCCTTAAACATCCCCATTTTACCCCGCAGCTTATTCGATATTTCTGAGAAGAAATAAAATACCCGGCTGAAAAGGGTAAAGCAGGCCAACTTTATGTAGCTGTTTTTAGCTAAAAGGGTTGACGTGTGTTCAACTTTACAAATCCCAGAATTTCACTTTATTTGGTGAAAAATGTGCTTCCTCACAGGATTTCCTTGACACAGCGCAGGCTTGTTAAAAACAGCCAGGATGTTTAGGAGTAAAAGTAAAAAGACCCGCGAGAGAGAAACTTACAAGAGATCAGCAGAGAAAGAACAGTAGAGGAGAAAAATAGACAGATGCCAGGAAGGAGCAGGTCTCAGGGTCACGCGAAAGATGGGCCTGATCCCACCTCCAATCCCTGCAGCTTTTCTTTTGTTTGAAGTCACATCTGGGCTAAATTTCCCCTTCTGCACTGAGCATAGAGGAAGTCTTCTGGGTGGGTGGAAAAGGGTCTCGGGGCCGCTTCTGCCTCCCAGGCTAAACACTTCTAAATACTGTAGAACCATGAGTCACTGAACCAGGCACTGTACAATCCTATATCCAGACCCTGATTCAGTGCTCATCACTCCAGATCCATGATGACTGATACAGACTGGCCACTCATCTGACATGTTAGCAAACGTCTGTTTTGACTGTAGTCAGACAGATGCAATCAGTTTAACAGCTTTAAAAGATCACAACAGTTATCACACCAGAGACAAGGTACAACTCATGACTTATTTCATCACACAGGCCATGACGGTCTTGCTCTCTGCAAGGAGGAAGTCACATGCACGTTATTCTATTGGCCTGTACACAAAGGGTTGCACACTGATGAAACAGTCTGAGCTGCTTCTCTATGAGGTAATAATAACTGCATTATGGGAAATGTAGTTTACACCACTTTTTGGGTTTCATTTCATACCAAGGACTGAAAGCCCACGTGAGTGGAGAAATAACTTTGTAGGAGTGCAATACTAATTAAAAACTCTTAGGAAAACAGTTAAGGGCCACTCCATTGATTTTACATAGGAGAAAACACTTGGTTAAAGTCTTCTTCTGATGTCATCAGGGTCGCCTCGGCTTTGGCCCAAAACATACTTTTAAAAAAAACCATAAAGCTGTTAAATGGACATATGAATGATCATAATGGGTTGCATTATGGGAAATGAAGGAATGCTCACCGTTTCTGACTCATAAAAATTGGAGAATCTAGACTTTGGCTGCTTTGATATAGATTGATATCAGCAATGGTAAATGAGTGCAGGAAGCCTTTAAAGGGGTCCTCAGAGCCAATAAACGAGTTAATGGAGCTGCCAAAACACAATTACAAGCTTGGTTTACAGTAAAGACGACAAATACTGTACGTAATAAAACACAAGGACTGCCACGTATCCAATGAGCCGAGCACGTATTCCTCTTTTTCATGTTCCACGTGAATAAAATGAAACTCTGAGTGTCTGAAAACGAGGAACGCGGCAAGAAAACACTGTTTTGCCAAACTCGATAGGTAACAAAATAAGAAGAGGAATATGCGCCGCAGCCCTGCACTGCTCAGCTCTGTCTGACCACCAACTTGATTTGATCAGGTCTCAGCAGCTGCTTAAAGGCTCTGCCTGTGCTCGAATGACAATCTGTGTTTATCTTTGGCTTTCCCCTCCAACTAATTAACTAAATCCCCGGAACACCAAAACACCACAGTCCCCTGAACCTTTTCCTCTTGTGACAGCTGATTTATTAATGCACCATTTCAAATTAGAGCCAAGTGGAGGACGTCTCGAGACAATTTATGCTCGCACGACCTGAGACACTTATTAATTGCTATATTTTAATTAAAGATAATTACACCACCTAAGCATATAATGGGAGTTTCATTGTAAATCTTCCTTATTTATATAACCCTGAGTAAAATGAAGAGATAATTGTTGTTGTCGTCCTTATTACGATCATGGCGGCTTTTTTTTTTTTTTAATTCAGCAGCTTAAATTATCCAAACAGTCGCGCACGCCAGGCACAGACGCACACGCGAAGGCTGTTATTCACTTCCTCTTTGCTTATGTGCTCCCACGTCTTCACTTTCAGATTAAACACTCTGCCAATCTTTATTCCTCGTGGAAATGTTTAATTGCCTGGGAAGCGAGGAGACACTTCAGCTTGCGGTACGTCCAAAAAGTAGGCATTGCGGTGGATGTGCGAAAGGCTCCTATTATCCGTTTTAGCCCTCCTCTCGCCCTTTCGGTGTGAAAAATCCCCCGATGCGTGAGGCAGGACTTTGGATAAATCCAGATTACATCAGAAGGCAGGTGAAACGGCTCACAAAACAGTCAGCTAAAAATATAATTACGCTGTCAGACACCACTAAGCTACAGCCTTTAATCCTCTGCCACGCCGAAGCCGTTTGGTTGTCTTTTCCCATCAAGTGCAGTAATTTAATATCCTTATCCCGTGTCTTAATATACCTTTCTTCCCTCTGGTTAATTCATCATCATCATCACATTTTTTTTGTTCCACTTTATTTATTCTTGCAACAATCACACTATTGGACTTGGCAAGCTTCAGTGTAACCTAATGCGTTATGGTATTAAAAAGCCTGGCAAGTGTTCTTTTGCTCTTATTTTGGAGTTGAAATAAAACAACATGCCCCGGAGATATGCACATGCACAATCTTTTTTTTTAATTTCTCGTCTTTTTGCTTGCAGGATCCCAAAGTACTGCTCACTATGTCGTAAAACACATACATGAGATTTCAATAAATGTGGTTTTGCTGAGGCAGTAGCCCCTTTAAAACAATCTGCACTTCCATCTGGTCACTGTGGTTTTTGCCCCTTGGTCTGGTTACCTCCTCCCCCTGCCTCCCCACTCTGCTTTCACTAACTGCCGCAGCGCGCCCACCCCACTCTGAGAACGGTCTCACGAAACATCCCGAGGGCGTCTCTAGAGGTGAACGCCTACATGAGAATTAGCACTCCTCTCAGGGTGCTTCAGGGACGCCCGGTGATTCAGAGCGTCTCGTCGAGCCTCTTCTGGCCTCGCGTCCCGTGAAGAGGGAGAACAAAGAGTCTCAGCGAGAGAGGAAGAGCAGAGCGATCGATTCGAAGGGATCTGTTTTCATCACTCATCCCTCGCTGAGCAGCAGATCACTCCTCCTTTCTCGCTCAGGTGGCACGGGGCCCAACCCTGGCGCCTGCCACCCTGCCCAGATTAATTGAAGCATGCTGCTGTAAATGAATCACATATGGCTAATATCTCCCCACTTTACCCTCTCTCCGACACACACACGACTAGCATCACCTATCTTCATTGTTTTTCTATTTCAGGAACAGGCTACTTCAGCGGTGCCTCTTATTTTGTTAGGAAGTCATTCTCGGCAGAGAAGGTGTAAGTGTAAAGGTAACTGAGGTCAGGTGCTCGTTGGGTTGAGTTCACTGTAAAATTCATGACTTTCCCTTTTGGTTTTTCATTTGTCTCTTTCCACATCCCTCTCTCTGCTCTTAACTTGGCACAAAGCAGATTAATTGCGCTGTCCTACAAAAGGTAGAAATAAGCCAGCACACCTGCCCCTGTTGCCACTGTGCATTAAGATGAATACGTCATGGATTTGTCTTTATTAGTTATTTATAAGACCCACTGCCCAGAATAACAGCGCTAAAGGGACAGACTGAACAGGCGCCAACATCGTTTTTTAAGGAATACGAAAGCGTTGACCACAGTGACATTAGCGACAGCGTCCTGCACGCTGGGTGGATCGGACTCAGGTAAACATCAGGCGTTATCAAGGCGATGTGAGAGGATTCGTTTGTCTTAATAGATGCAGACGCGAGTAATTGTAAAGTACACAGACGTTATGCTGTTTTTTAAGTTGGTGTAGGCAGTAATACTGTAACGTGTATTATTTATCCAGTGTTCATCTGTAACAAACATGCTTTTCTCCTGAAGAGTTGTGTACTTAGTGTTAATAAGATAATTACACACAACTAAAGCATTAAACACATTTATAAAAAAATGTTCACTGAAAACTGAATTTTAAGGCTTTAAAACTAAAAAAAAATAATAATCAGGAAACATTAGTAAAAACAACTCAGTCATGGATCGGCCTCCCCAGAGCCCAGGCCTCAACATTACTGAAGGTAGAGGACGGAACAAAACGGCAGTCAACGTCCAAAGAAAATTCCAGAATACACCAAACGCCTCGACCGTAAAGTGCATTAATTCCATATTTGAGACAGATAATACGTCATCATTGTAAGGTCTCAGTGTTTAGTGTGATTGCGATGTATTTCCTCAGGGGAAAAAAACAAATTTCAAAGATGTCACAAGTGAAAAACTGCTCTTGTGAACAGTTTAAAAAAACCACCATTCCCACTTATCAAATTAGATTTCCAAGCTCTCCAGCACAGGAAGTGTTTACTGCCTGTGAGCTAATATTTTATACCGACTCGAGATGTTTGATGGCTAACGAGAACGCAGCCTTTCACAAAAGCCACAGTGCCCCGTTGGTCCCCTCTTATCATCACACTCATCACGGTGTATTCACTAACTTGGCAAAGCCCCTGATTGCATGGTTAGAAATTCAAATGGTGGATGTATCGGGTTTGATATGAATATTATGTGGTTTGCCCATGGGGACAATTCCATTTGTAAGATCTGCTGCCTTTCTTTGTTTGAACCCCTTTGGATTTGTCACTTTGCATTAGCCTTAAGAGGTAAAGCTTTTAAATGCTCTCAATAATGGAAAGCATGCTTTGGCGGTGACACCGCTATGATCTATATCAAAGCCATCTGGAAAATAAAACTTGCCCGCTTGCCTTTAAAAGTGCATTTTGTGCTCTTTAAATACTGTTTCTTGAGTTTCAGCGTTACATCCCGTGTTAAACGGCTAAGTTAGCAAACCCGTTCACGTAAATGTTCTTCACGATTTCAAATGATACGAGGAAGATGATGATAACGAGCTAAATTTGGACTGCGGTACACTAAACCCTTGCGTGCGTCCAAAAACAACACGCTGCTTTTGAATACGTGTCCTGTGTCCTGTATTAGAGCGTGCCTGTTTTTTATTAAACGCCACCTTGATGGGATGTCATTTTTACACTAAATGCTATGTTTCGGCTCCCAGCAGCTGCTGCCCGCATGCATTTGTCAGGGCGAGCCACTTGTTCAACACACCGATGTGATTAATTGTGTGCCTCTGCACAGATTTACACTGATAGCCCCTGCTGTCAGAGAACGCGTGCGCGGACGTCTCTACAACATCAGTGGCCTGGAATGGTTAAACAAATGGCTGCGAGGCAGAGCATGCTCGCTGTGCACCGGTGGGAGTTTGTAGGTGCTTATTCCGCACACTGAACTTCTTTGTTCTCCCACCGACCTTCATCCAGACACTTTTATTTGACAACAAGGTGTGCCCCGCAACAGCCGATTGGAGCTGATGTCCCTATGCCGCTGCCAGGGGTGGTGATTATGACTGTCATAAAACAGCCTTGGCTCCATCTCCCTGGTGTATAAGGGAGGAAAAACAATAGCTGGCACATGTGCCTGACCAAAAAAAAAACAAGACAAGGAAGACTAAGGGAATGGCAAAAATTCCCCCCATGTTATTTAAAACTGTTAAGAGCTAGCAGGTATTTCTCATGACTATCTGCTTTCCCCCGGGTATCGGGTATCTTCAGGCATAGTCTCGAAATGATCCAGAAAGGTAGGCGGAATGCAGGGACTGCACATGGAAGCATTTTAGATGGCTGCAGAGCAGGCGTCCACCAGAGAGATGTAAGACGAAACATTGCTCAATGTCCTCTTCAATGTATCTCTTGGAAAGAGTGTTAACACATGTTTGTTCCTGGGCTATCTAGCCCTGGGTATGTGTGTGTCAGTGTGTGTGTGTGTGTCAGTGTGTGTGTGTGTGTCTCTGGGGTTGTAGAATAGTAACTGCCGTGTCACAGCGGGGGCTGTGCAGAAATACGCCCCTGGGACTTCAGCTCTGGCTTGGGTCCAGCTCTACTGATACATTAACAAGAAGAACTTGTTCTTATCAATGGGGCGCTTTATTCCTGCTGTACACACACACACACACACACACACACATGCACGTGCTCCCTGATCAACAGACACAGAAATGCAAACATCAAACATTCCAATAAAGATACACACAGACACACACAACAAATACACACAGCTGACTGATACACTCACAGACAAACAGACGGTAGAGCACATAAACTGGTCTCAGACTGATAAACACACACGCACAAATGGACAGACGGACACACAAACACAGCCAGTACAGAAACAGTGGGGACATCAGGAATGCCCTTTACCACAGCACCTCACACACACACATACACACACACACACACACACACCCAAATCCTTTTCTATTCCTCTGATCTACAGCTGCACCTATCATCTAAACAAACTTGAGCACATTTTATTCTATTCATTGTTTTCTTGTACTCACAGTGTAAAATCAGTTTCATTGTGTGACAGAGTTGTTATGACAAGAATCACATTGGGTGGTGACTACAAATATTTTCTTTATTTCTAACGTAAGACATTTTAATTACTATGACACTAAACTGTCACCCCTTGGCTTCTTGTCACATTCTTTTATGCCAGTTTCAAAGAAATAAAAATGTTTTCGTTTTTTTAAAGAAAAAAAAAAGCTTTTTTCTCTGAAAACAGTGCTGTGCAGTGCTTTATGGTGATTGAGTAGAGGTGATCATACCACACATAAGCTATTAAAGTGTATTTCTGTTTGCCGGTGTCAGTTGGATGTTTCATGTCTTGATTAGAATTCTCTGTCTTGAACTAGACTTTGCAGAATTTTAAAATTCTAGTTAAGCTGCATATAGCATTTAGTTTAAGTGTTTATTTTACTTCTTCTTATACTTCTTATACTGACTGGTCTATATTCCATGTCCTTGTCAGGATATGAGGAGCGAGGAACGGCGTCTTCACTCCTCATGGCAGAAGGAAGTTTAACTAAAGGGGAGCCCTTAATTGAGCTGATATACAAACTGCATGAGACAAACACAAAACTAAACTGAAAAACAAATGCAAACCAAAACTCACTGTGGAAATGTGTCATGGTCCTGGGTCATTTTGACCCAGCGCTCTCAGTTTTCTTGTGTTTCGGTATTATGTTAAGTTCATTTATTACTCTAAGGAGTTATTCTATGGGTCCTAAGTTGTTCAGTTTAGTTTATTGGATTTCCCCTCGTGTCTTGACCCCCTGTGTCTCCCTCTGTGTATTGGAGTTCTGGTGCCTTGTTTTCCCCTCCTAGTGTTTTTTTCCATTTTTCCTCCAGCTCGTCATGTCTGCGCTCTCCCTCGCGCTCCTCAGTGTTCTTTCTTCCCCTCCAGTCTGCGTCTGTGTATTTCCTGCTTTACCTTGAAGGTCTGTGTCTTATGTCAGCATATTCTGCTTTGCTTCCTTGTCTCGTCGTGCCCAATCAGTTTCAGCTGTGTTACCACCTGTTCCTCGTTCCCTCATGTTCCTGTCTGTGTATTTATAGTGTGTGTCATGTCGTGCTCGTTGCTGGTTTGTCCGTGTTGTTTCCCCGAGTCTTCCTGCATCTCCGTTCTAAGGTTTCAGGTCTGTTTTTGTTAGTTTCTCCAGTTTAGCTCATCTTAGGTTCTGCACATGACATCTCCTCTGCTGTTTGTACCGTCATCGTTAAAACAAAGCTCACTCGCATCAGAAGCCGTAACTGCATCTTGGGTCCTAACTCTCTTACACCACACGTCTGCCAGCGCAGCCGTGAAAACAAACGAGACACTACGAGACGAAGACCAGGAAACAGACTAACACTGGGAAACTGAACAGTACACTCACTGACACAGGACAAGGGTAGACTGAGACAATATATACTGTACACAGGAGGGTGATTAGGACATGTGGAGACAGATGGGAACACAGCAGGAGCAAACAATAGATAAGTCTTTCTTCCCTTGTCTCATTAAGTCAATGCACGGTAGACGAGAGCCTATCACAATAAAATAGGAAACATAACTCACACTACGACTGCGACCAAGACATGCAGACTTGACAGAGGGCAGAAGATATAAATGGAGATAAACACAAAGACCAGACAGACACTGGGGCATGGCTGGTGGAGCAAAGGGATCATAAAAGATAAAAACTAAGGATTATAAAACCAAGAAGAAGAACCAGAAAATAACAGAATACAAGGGATAGCAAAAGGAAATTATCAGTCAAATCAATACACAAAGAGAGCCCCAACAAAACATAAAGAAACAAAACAAAAGAAATAAAAGATTTCTGCAGAACTCAAAGGATCACAAAACCCCCAAAATTTATAAAGAAATTAGAAAGATAAAGCCTTGGGTCATGCGTGTAAATGTACCTTGCATTTGCAATACTGTGCAATGGATTAACAATTTTTTTAGAGTTATCTGCTGTAGCCTTCCTGACATTTTAATGTTGTCGAGCTGACCAGTACATTCATTCTTTTTAAGAATAAGAGTAATAAGATTATTGATTTGGCTACTCCAAAAAACGTACGATTTTGTTGTTCCTAATTTTACTTCAGCCAAATGACAGCCTCCTTCATTTGGATCGATGTCTCTGGAGCGCTAATTGAGAGTTCCAGCAAATAGCAGCCAAATGCAAATTCAGTGCTCTACTTATATATTGTCATGGAATAGCAAGGGAACAGGTTTCCATAGGGTATGAAGCTGCTTGTTAGTCAATTTGTGATGGACCGAGTTGAAAAGCAGGAGGAGTCACAGGAATTATTTGAAAAATAGGGTTGCCATTTATTTAACCCAAAATTTATATTTACAAAAGTAATAAATGTTGAGCTCATAAAAGAGGTCAAAGAAACAAAACTCAACTCAGGCAAAGACTGCAAACTTAACAACCCAAATGACTGCCCAAACAAACATAACTGACCTGAACATGAACTGACACACAGGGGTATATATAATGGCTGATCAGACCATTGTGACACACGAGGGGTAACTAAACAAAACACAATTGTAAACAAATAATGCAGTACAGTCTGGTTTGTTAATAAACTAAACACCAAAGAAGAAAATCAAAAACATTAAACCCTAAACTCAAATATTTAATTAAGTACAACTTTTGTTCTTAATTAAAGAAAACACACATTCTCCCCTTCAGCAGGAAGTGGTGATGCGGTCCAATTATCCCTCTTTCC
>VUQG01019029.1:9047-27514 GCA_015106755.1 Etia nguti
AGCCATTCTAAATCCATAATATGCATCATTATCCAGCTTATTTATATTCAGATTCACAAAACAAAATCACAGAATTGTTCACAGAACAAAATCCAAGGATCCGAATGAGCTAATGTGTATGTTTACTAAAAGACCAGCACGAGTGTGCCTCAGTATACAAAGTAAAGTCCATAAAGGCATGGGTGGGTGAGCTTAGTGTGAAAGAAACCGACTGGTCTGCGCAGAGCCCTGACCTCATCAAACACCATTGGTATGAATTAGAGCAGAGATTACAAGCAGACCCTCTCATCCAACATCAGTGTCTGACCCCAAAAATGCTCTACTGGATGAATAGACAAAATCATAGACACACCCCAAAATCTTGCAGAAAGCTTTCCCAGAAGAGTGGAAGCCGTAAAAGTAGGACCAGGACCATATTTACTACCTATGGATTCTGAGTTGCACACCTGTAGGTATAAAGTGTAAGTGGCCCAGTACTTTTGTCCATTTAGTGTATTTCTTTAGCAGAGAGTCTATCGCCTCTTCTCACCACATGCTGGCAGTAGTGCACAGCAAAAAGATTAAAAAATCTTCACAGTTTAACAAGTGGGAAAACTGATTGACCTATAATGTTAATATCCCATACACCATTATAAGTTGCAATAAATTAATTAAGTATTCAAAGTTATTAGCTTCCTGACTAATCTTTACTGAATAGACTGTTAGATGTTTGATTTGTATTAGGATCTAGAGATGCTCATGATTTTAAATGAAATTGTATATGGTAAATGGACTGGTTCTTATACATCACTTTATACAACATGTCTCATTTACATTTCAATGAACACATTGGGACCTTGCCCAAAAGACAGACTGGGGCAGGCGGGGACGGAATGACCAACCGCCTGAGCTACAGCCAACTTTCAATAGTTCTATTGATATAAGCGATTTTCTTTTGAATGTTGTACTTGAATTTCACAGATAAACAAGGATAAAGGTTGTTAATCTCTTCCTCACTATCATTTACTTTGTCTGTCACAAGAACCTGTGGTTTTTGTTCTTTGTGGCCAAGCCAGACTTTATGAGTATGTACATATATAACTTTCATCAAAAGCTCAACCCAAGTCTGAAATTGATACCAACAGCGTGAGTGTTACAGTAGCTGCTAGATACAAGAATACCTCGCAGTTACTCAATCTAGGAAGGTTTGTGCATTCTCACAAATTCAGATACGTTAACTAACATCTTAACAATAATCCCAGTGCCATTGTAATAGGATCAGATGCTATAAATCCTCAAACCGTTATTGTCTCCAGCAACAGTGTCACTTCAGTCACTGAGTTCACACCCCACCCCTTTTATTACTGGCCGGCCTTCAGACGCCACCTGATTTGTATGGTCGAATTAAGCAAATGTGATATTCTGGAAGTGTTACATTACAATGGATTCAATTGATTTGGCAGATGCTCCTGTTTAGCTGGGGGGAGAAAAAAAAAAAAACTTTTGCGTGGTGTCAAAAACTTCCAGGCAACATTTTAATGTTAGTCTAAAAAGGCAGCGGATTTTAGACAAGACAACCTGCTCAAAGCCTTGTATTTTATCAGACAACAAAAACAAGCAGTTATCCTAGGAACGTCTGACAAGATTTTTGAAACAAATTGGAGCGGTCGTGTAGCTCAAGCAGCACAGCTGCTACAAAATGAAATGACAACTGCTTCTTGAAAAATCTCAAGAAGAGCCAAATCAAAATAACTCTATTTTCAATACAAGCGACAGATTCACAAGTGTATTGCACATGTAACTGGATTATGGGTAGCTCTTTTTTTAACAGCTTGGTGAGGATAAGCTCTGGTGGCTTCTAATTTAATATAAGTGAGACAGAGTGATGTGAACATGGAACATTATACTTTATTTAACTCCAACCATCTGCTCTTTTTCAGGGTAGAGTGTCAGGGCACCGCTTATAGTGACATATGTGAAATAAAATGAGAAAAGAGTGGCTCATTCTAAAGCAGCAATCCTAAATCAAATGAAGAGCCGAGTCCCTTAAGAACATTTGCACAGCTGTATTATATTCTTTTTTTTTTTATTTATGTTTGACAAGGAGCATCTCATCTAAGATAATCTAATTTAGATTTTGTCACTGAAGAAGAAGAGGAAGAAGAAGAAACAACGTTGCCCTACAATGTGAAACAAGAGACGAGGCAACAACACAGTGTGTCTAAGTTTGCTGTTGACTGTAACACAACACAACACAACACCCTTCAAAATAAAGGCTTGTTTCTCGAAAGGTTTATAAGTCAGGGTGAAAATCTAATTCAGTGGCTTGAGTTGCATAACATTTAAAACATGCAGAAGCAATAGTACACATTGTTTCTCTGTATGTCCTTAAAAAAGACAGACTGCAAAAAGACTCAACTATGAACCACTTCAGTGTACGTATTTTTTGGTGGCTGGTATGGGGGTTGCGATGTTTGGATTTCACGGTGAGATTCAGCTCAGAGGGATTTGAGATGACTAAACTTTGTTTTGGTTGAAATACTTTCAATGTTCAGTAACAGCCAGTGAATCTCATGTTTATCTGTTCAAAAACCAGTCAAAACAGTCTCATGACTAAGTGGTTTTACCCACATAAGTTCTGTTGCAGTATTTCTTTTTACAATAAACTGTATTTGAATATTTATTATTTCCACAAGTTTTTGTCATCTTTACCAGGTGACAGGTATCAGTATCTGTGAGACTATCAGGAAGATTATTTCCAAATGCAAGCTTGCTCGATTAGACAAAGACTAAGCTTTGCTACTGGGTGAAACTCATCATTGTCAGTTGCCATGCTATAGTGGATATCTGTGGGTGCTTCACTATATCCAAACAGCAACAAACCATAAAGGTTTGAAAATGGCATCCTTTGTTTATTTTGGTATGAAATTGGATGACTGAGACAAGCCATGGGCACCTCATTCATTTTAGCGAGTGTGTGTCCAAAACCTCAGAGCGTGGACTAACATAAAGAAAAAAAGCTTGGGTTTTGATTTTTCAGTGGTATGGATGGAGCCACAGAATCACTTTGATGACTGCTACTTCTATCTAGCCAATCTTTCTGGATATAATACTGAAACTAAACAGATGAACAGATGAAATACTACCTTCCATTTTTACTGGCTTGTTTAATGACAGAGAAGAGTGTAATGATGTTTGGTCTCCAGATTCACAACATTCTAGTGATGAAGACTTTGAAGATTAATCTTCTAGTAGCTAATTTGTTTCCCTGTCATTCATACACCCAGAGGTGAATAACTTACCGGTAGTATGAGATTTGTATCTGCCAAGGGAATCAGCTGAGCTACCTGAGTCTAGGCACAGTGAGATTAACCTCCTGGATCAAGGAACCAAATTTCCTTTTTATAAGCATCGTGAGAAGGATCTTATTCCATTCTTATGAAATGGACGATGACTTTATCTGTTGTGTTGATGTTGAAGGTCTTTTGGCTGCAATGGGTTGTAAGTATGATGCAGATGAGTGTAGGCTGTTCATTAACAGCTCAAAAGCCAGGCTAAAATGTGTTCTGCATAATGGCAGTTAACCTAACCCTAACATAAATTACAAAAAAAGGCCATTAGGATTAGGTTTGAGGTTAGTAGTAGGAACAGTTCTTCACTGACCCTCTGCAAACGAATCAATTGATCACTATTTGTTGCAGAGGGTCACTGATGCACTAATGCGCAGGGCGGTACATTTTACTGTTAAAAACCCCCCAACTGTGTGTCACTCATTGGTGTCGAAAGAAGCACCTAACGAAATGTCTGACTGTCACTGTGTTGGAGCAGGTCCAAAAGTACTTTCAGTTGGAGTCCAGCATTCCTATGCATAGCCTTTTAAAAACTCCCTGGTTAGATTTAGGCAATTAAAACTTGTGGTTAAGGTTAGGAAAGATGACTGCATAATGTGTTTATAGTCTCTCGTTGCCAGGTCCTGAAAAAATTGTTCAGGTTATGACTGACCTGTGTGGCTCTCCTGGGAGCCACACAGGTCAGTCCATCATTTTCAAAGAAAAATATGGAGTTAGGTTAGGTAGGTAGGTTAGGTAATAGAGACAAGTGGTTAAGGTTAGAAAAGATGACAGGGCTAGGTGTCCAAAAGTCCTTGTTGCCAGGACTGGAAGTGGCTTCACAAGTTCACCAGATTAGACATACCCTGGCTTCCCCCCCTCCAAACTCCCCAGGGAAAAGAGGAATTCCAGAGGGAGACCGGCAATGCAGCTCCCAGGAGAGCCTGAGTCGTCTTCTGTTCCTGTGTTCCCTAAACCTGGTAAGGTCATAAAAGGTTGCAGATGACCACACAGACCCCAAAGGCCCCAGTATATCTGCCACAGTGTTCGCTTCGCTTGCCGCAACCTCGTCTTACAGTCGCTTGCATTTATAACCGCCGTTAAGGCGCAGGAAGCCACTGCAGTATTCTCCTGAACAACAGGTCTTGCCACTTAGACAATATCGCGACATAAGCACTGACATAGGAGAAGAAAGAGTCAAACCTGGGGGCCAAGACATTTTTAGTGTTCTTCTTCTGCAATGTTTTTTTACAGTGTTGTTTCCCACAAACTTTCAAGTTTTCAAAGTGAGCATAATGGCACCATAAGACAACTGCACAAATCAGCACAAGCACTACATGTTAACTTACGCTTAGAGGTGTGGATTTCAGGACACAACAGCAGTAATGAGTTTAAGGGGTTAATGTTGTGTTGATGTTGACAGTCTTTGGGGTTCATTGGGTTGTGAGTATGATACAGATGAGTGAAAGATCTTCACTGACAGCTCAAAAGCCAACCTAAAATGTGTCTTACTGCATACTGGCAGTTTGTATCTGTGCTAAATGATCATTCTGTCCACTTACCATTTCATCATTTTCTCTGTCCCATAACAAATCAAGGCCACAATTTTTCATCAGTTAATCAAAAACTGAAGTCACATCTTTTATTCCTTGTTTGATCCAACCCAAAGTTTAACATTTTTTTTTAAACTAAAGACACAAACAATAAAAACAAAAACAAAAAACCCTCCTATGATTGCCTTTATTCGGTCTGTGAATGTTTGCATTTAGCTTTTTGCTTTGCTCTGCTTTGATATTACAGCCATAATCTTTGCTTTTATTGTCCACACCGAAGTTGATGCACTTCCTTCCAGCACTAATGTGAATACCACCAGATTTTTAGTAACAGTATAATGTGAGTAAAATGTCAGTGAACCCACAGACATTAGTCACCCTCCATGAGGCTTTACTTCTAAAATACTCTTGATGAAAGCTGAAATCCTTTGGACTCTTATACAAATGTAACATTCTGGTGTAAGACAAAAATTAAAAAAAACAAAGAAACACTATGAACACAATCAGAAAGAAACCATGAAGGCAAAGTGAATGTAAAAGTTTTTGTTATTGAAGTTTCTTTTTTGCCTTTATAGACTGGCTTTCCCATGACTGGTCCTGGGTGACTGGTTTCCATGGCAACACCCCCTTTTCACCTCAAAATAGGCCCCAGCTTTTATCGTATTATGGAGGTTTGCACTTGAGTGTTGAGAGGGCTCTCCTGCCTTCACATATTGATCCAGCAGAAATTCCTCATTTGAGTGGATGTTTTATTTTTTCTGAATGACTAGTGGTCTCTATGCATTTCTTTAGCTTTCATGGATGAAACTTCATTTCTAAGTCGTATTATTTTCTTCCTCTGATGAGTACATTTCTTTTTCCTTTCTATTTCTATAGTCTAACAAAAAATAAAATACAAAATCCATTGAAGAAAATTTAAGAAAATTGCTGTTTCCACAGCTGTGTTTAAACTGCTGAGTGAGAGCAGAGTGCTAGCAGAATCCTTACTTCAGAGTCTGGACATGAGATCTTTGATGATGCTTCTTTGATCAGCACCATCTCTGCAGTTTTTTGCTGAGTGACCAAAAATGGAGAAAGCCAAAATGTAGTTCTGTTGCTCCTAGGCTGTGATTATGTCTGCGAGTCTGATATCTCTATATTTGGAGTGTCCAACACCATAAAACTCACCTGGGAAAGAGTTGTGTTAGGAACAGAGATGGAGAAGGTACTTTGAAATTTTATTCACACTGAAGCTCCTTTTCTTTTTTTCATTTATACTTTAAGTCATCATGTGACTTTTTTTGCTCTATAGAGGCTCAATCTCAAAATCTGTACAATGTTTTCTTGTTCAACATTTCTCAAAATATCAGTTGTCTGATTGGGTGGGATATCCAGATTCACTCATTTGTTCTGTGCTCTGATGGGATGACGGGCTGGACTGGTAATCTGGCATATTGGGCATTTTCTCAGTGGGTTGCTGCACTTTTGGGCCAATGGAGCTGTACAAGAACTGACAGCAGCCTATTTGTTCATTCTCATTACTGACATTGGATTGCCCAGTAAAATCTCTTTCTGTGACTGGCTCCTCCCCTACTTTCACTGTGCCCTCATGTAACTTGCAGAAAAAGTTAACTGTGGATGAAGTTGTGAAAACTTGGAGCTTGAAAGCGCCATTGTCTGTGACCAGTCCAGCCCTGGTCTGAGAAAACAGTGCTCAGGACTGAGCTGTTTATGAAGTTATAATGCCATGTGGCTTTGTGCATGCAAAGTAGAAATATAACCTGTGGGTAGTAAAAATGCTTTTTAAACAAAGTCACCGAACTTTATAAGCAGCTATTGTCAGATTTAACAAGTGATTGTATACATGCACATACATTTTATACTTTTCTATACATTTTATGTTACAGTGACCACTGACATCAAAGTTATGGCTCTTGCACCATTCATTAAATAGAAGGTGCTACATAAGTTCCTAAATTGCTCCCTGGAGGTGTTAACCAATTCTGGGCATGCTTAAAAAAGATTTTTCTCTTAATTAAATTTTGCATGATTAAACCAACTTGGCTTCTTTGAGTGACAAGAACAAAGATAATTGAAATACAGGTGCTAAAACCGTTTGCCATTATGGACCTAGGAGCTTGACTTTGAGGCCAGCTAAAGAGTAAAAGGGAGAAAATGTGAGACCAGAAACAAACAGAAAATAAAGATATGTTGGGAAGTTACATGAAAGAATGAAGGCATTAGAGAGGCAGCCTGTGTGTGCATGAGAAAGAGAGTTAATGAACTCCAATACCGTTTTTGTGCAGAGGATTTTCTGTTATTAAGATTGATAGTGATCAGAGAAGTTTAAAGGCTCTCCATTGTGACTTGAACAGACAGTAAAGATGACTCTGGAAAACAACATCAAGCATATTCAGACTTGAACCTTCAGAGATTTAGAACAGTCAGTGTGCTTGAGTAAAAGTGATCTGGGGCTGATATCACCACCAAGCTGTGTCTGGTCTGATTTATTCCCCCAGTAAGTTGGAGGGAGGTTGGTCAGAGGTGTGTATGTATGTTTATATTATGACATGCTAGTATTTTTAAACTACTCACACCAAAACTAGAAGAGACCAAATTTGTCAGATACACTAGGTGCCAGCACATTTAATCTACAAGTCCTCTTAATGGACTACTTCTAGCTGCATAGTTCACACTAATTCATCTAAGCACAGCTGGGTTACATGATTGTGAAGAGAGGCTAAGCATGTGTTGATTATACCCAGTAATAACAGACAAGAGCCCCCCACCCTCTAAGATATGTAACTTACATGTCTGAGAGGTTGGGTCAACCCTCCTCTCTAATGAAAGAGTGAGTTCTGTTGTAAGCTGCTTCTAAATGCTAATCAACATGCCTGTTATTCAAACCATGGGTCAAACCATCTGTGGCCATCTGAGCACAAACAATCACAGCATGATTGCTTCCTCTTCTGCCTGCTATTTTACTGAGGTAGTGTGCAAAAAACCCTCACAAAAAAACACAAAACCCCCCCTCAAGAATAAAATTCCAGTAAATAACCATATGTCACAGGAAGAAGTACCATGCATGTTTAAGAGACAACTGGCCAGGCTGCTGATATTATAAAATTTACCTAATAAAGGTTCGTCATTTATATATTTTTTCTTGTAATACTTGTAGTACTTGTGGTCAACATACAGTAACATAGACAAGTTTTAAAAATTGCATAAGTAATTAGCAATAATTATGTGGGATTTTCAATTAAACCCTTGTCTCTTCCTATCCACTGGACCAGTCCAGGGTGCAAACATATATATGGAGTATACAAATATTTTATACAACTCCCACAATCTTAAATATTTGTACACTTGAGAGTTCAATTGACCACAGAATGGAATGTCAAAACACAGAATAAAACGTCAACGTAGAACAGAATGTCATTGTGTAGAATGGAAGGTCACAGTATAAAACAGAAAGTCATCGTATAAGGAATAGAATGTGGAATAGATGGAACATGGAACGTTGTGACTGGAACGTCTCTGAATAAAATGGAATGTAATTGGATAGAATAGAAGCTCATAGCACAAAACAGAATGTGATCATGTAGAATGGAATGTCATCATGTTTAATTGAATGTTATTTTATAGAATGGAATGTCATCATGTAGAATGGAACGTCAATGTACAAATCAAAATTTTATCGTTTAGAATGGAATGCTGGGTAAAATAGAATGTCACCATGAAAAACTGAATTTCATTGTGTAAAATGGAGTGTCATTGTGTAGTACGGAACATCATTGTAAAAAATGAACTGTCTTTGTGTAAAATAGCATGTCATTATGCAGAATGGAATGTCGCTGTGAAGAATGTAAAGTCATGGTATAAAATTGAATGTCATCTTATAAAATATGACATCATGTAATACAATGGAATGTCATTGTGTAGAATAGAATGTAATTGTAGAAAATGCAATGCTAACATGTGAAATGGATTGTATTGTAGAGAATGGACGTTATATTACAAAATGAAATTTTATCTTGTTGAATAGAATTACTTCGTGTAAAATGGAATGTCATCAGACAGAATGGGTTGTCAACATGTGAAATAGAATGTCATCATGTAGAATCGAACTTCATAGTATAAAATCTCATTTCATCATGTAACGTCCTGGTGTAAAACTGGAATGTCACCAACATCATCTAGAACGGAACATCATCGTTTGGTTTAGAAAATGATCATGTAGAATGGAATGTCAGCTTGTAGAATATAACGTCATGTTGTAGAATGGAATATCATCGCATAGAATGAAACGTCACAGTATAAAATTGAATGTCATAGTTCAGAATGAGATGGCATATGTATTATGAAATGTCATTGTGTAAAATGGCATGTTATAGTCAAGAATGGAACATCATGGTAACTGTGTAAAATGTAAAATGCAGAAAATGTCATCATGTAGAATGGAATAGCAAGTGTAGGATACAATTTTGTCATCCAGTATGAAATCTCATAGTATAGAATGGAATGTCATAGTATAAAATTAGAGGTCACTAAAGTTAATATTGCATCGGTGTGTAACTTTGCCAAAACAATGTCAGACTGTCTAGTTTTCTCTGGTCCCTTCTTAATCAGACCGAGAGTGACATGTTTAGCCGCATGTTCTCCTTAAATTGCTGGCTGTCTTAGTGGGTGATGTGGGTTTCATAGATAATTGGGAAACTTTTGACTGGAAGCAGAGACCATTTGCCTTAAAATTAAGCCATGTATACATATCGTCATGTGAGAAACCCCTGGTTATGTATTTTTGATATAATTTTTTTCTTTTTTGGGTTTAATAAAATCCACATTCTGAAAGTTGCACCTGAGCCTGTATATTCTTTGACTGTTTGGTCCCTCACAAGTTCTTCAGTTAATTTGAGCACTTGTCATTGTCATACATTTCATGAAAGTGGACATTATTTACTGCATTAAGTGCATTTCCTGCACTTAATCTAGTGTAGGTGTGGGTAATTAATTTCTTTATTGTAAAGAGATAAAATTATAATATGAGCAGAATTGAGTTATTGGTGTGGCCTTCCAAAATAGTCTGGGTTTATCATGTAGCCCCTTGGGGAAATTAACTGCCCACCCCTGTTAGTGTAATTTAATTATTAATGCACAATGGGATTTTACCTTTATATATTTCATAAACTTCAATTTCTTTTTTACAGACAACTTTTTATTTCAGTGGGTTTTTTGTATCAAAAGGTTCAAAACGATGAGGAACTTGTCATTTCTTCTTCTTGCTGTTTTGATCCTATTTCAGTCTCCACTGTATAGTGCATGATATGTGTGTTATACTGCAACACAATCCCATCTTTTTGTTTGTGAAACCAAACTTTCCCAGTAGGTGATAAGGTGGAGGGATACTTCACAATTGTTCTGCTGAGAAGATCTTATAATATTTGCCTAGAGCAGAATCTATTCTCTTATATAGGGAGGACAAGGACTCATCTAGATGTCTTCAAGTTTTCCTGTAACCGATACACCAATCACACCCATGAAAGGCTGTGTTAAGCTTCATAAAAGAGGAGGTAACTATGCCATCATTCCTTGTTTGTAAAGTACATAAAACAAACTCTTTTCTTCTCTATAGGTGTGGCTCTGTTTGCTGCCAACAACTTGAAGCTCTTGAGCAGCTGTAAGATTTGCAATTGTGTTTACTTTGATTAAAACAGAACAGAGTCCCCACCAACGTAAATCAGACAGAGATGCCAGGAGTGAGCATGTGCAGCATAGATTTAAAACGGGACTTGCTATGTTTGAGCAGGCAGCTAAAAATTATGGGTGGGCAACTTAGGACAAAGACCAAAGCCTAGAGCCCTGCAGCATTTAGGAAAAAAATAACAAGAAATCAGATTTAACAGAAGTAAAGACAGTTTTTACAGACAAAAGCACAACAGTAATGATCATTACATTGCATTACATGATTACACTTAATCTGTTAGCTAAACTGATGGGGAGAAGAATCACAACAGATGACATCAAGACATGTCTAACCAGCAGAAAAGCATATCCAAAATCGCATTTCAAAATTGCAGAGATATTTATTTGTTATTTTTAAAACTGAACCATAACACTGGATAAGAATCATCCCTCCAATAGCAAGAATGGCACGTTGTATAAATCTTGGATGTACTAGCCAGTTAGCTTGGTAGGACAAAATGTAGTAACAATGATAAGGTTACAGGGCATAGTACTGAGTATCTTATTATTTCTACTTACCTGAATCATTTCAGGTAAACAGTCCCTAGAACATAGACAGACAAGTTGTGTCCATCTGATGGATTTCACTGGATGGGTCTCAGCACAGATTTCACTGAATAAAACAGCAGCCAATTCATCGTCACAATGTTAATTGGGTCTTCGTTTACTGCAGTTATAGGAAGCATGGTTTGCATGGTTTACTTTACAAAGTACCCTAGCTACCCTATCTTAACCATAACCTGTTCTTCTGGGGAACAACAGGAGGACCTTTTTTGATGAGTGGAAGTTATATTTATTCCCACCCACCTTTCTATATCCAACATACAAGTACTTAATGAGTATTAATGAGAATTATTGTTCTTAATGAGTTTCATAGTTAAAGATTATATAAATAAATAGTTGTCTTTTTTTATATTATTATCTACGCTTTTTGCAAATTTGGGAGTCCATTGTCTCCCAAATCCACAATTTGGGAGACAATGGACTTCTGGAACACTCTGGAAAAACAGATATCAGAGGTTTGAGTTAAATTTATGATTAGAAATCATACACTCACTCACTTGGTCTTTGTACAATATCACTTCCTGTTACAATGTACAGTGATGTTTTGTGTAGATTGTCTGTGCAGCTCATTTAATTAAAAACTCTTGGAAAACTTATGTACTTCAATGCACATATTAAACAAATATGTAGAACAGCTTTATTCCATTCGTACAATATCTCTAAAATTAGAAACATCCTGTCTCAGAGTGATGTTGAAAAACTTGTTCATGCATTTATTACTTGACTGGAACCAGCCCCCAGCTTGGATTCGAGAGACAGACACCCTCTCTACTTTTAAGATTAGGCTTAAAACTTTCATTTTTGACAAAGCGTATAGTTAATGTTGGATCAGGTGACCCTGAATCCACTATAGCTATGCTGTAATAGACTTAGGCTGCTGGTGGCTTCCCATGATGACATGAGTGTTTCTCCTTCTCTCACCTCTTTTCACTCACCATATGTTTATACACCACTCTGCATTTAATTAGGAGTTATTAATAATCTCTGGCTCTCTACCACAGCATGTCTTTTGATCTGGTGCTATATCAATTTAACTGATTTGAATTGAACACTATTAAAATTAATTATTAGAAATGTCATATAGATGAGCTTTTAAATTTGTATGACAAAAATGTTGATACTGTCGAGAATGATGCAAATAATATATCTTCTGCTGGAAACGTTTTCCAGGACAGGGTCCCAGCTAGAACTAAACAAATATTTGAGTCAATCTTTATTTAAAGTGTCAGAAGAAATCTTCTATCCAGGCAAAGCAATAGTTTGCTGAGAGATGAAAGAATATCCGTGGGCCTCTGTGATGAATCACTTATGGATTAATCACAAAATTTGAATTATGTCAAAAAGGCTGAAGAATTTGAATTCTTTAGATGGCCATGAGATCTTCATGATACCAGTTATGTATTTTAGGTTGGTAAGCAAAGAATATCAGGAGATTTTCCTACAATATTTGCCCCTGCGTTGGCCCTGATTTAGGTAGGTGGAGGGTAATGAACCTGTTGGTGACAGATCTGGGCTACGTCTTCTTCTACAGGAGGCGACAGGCCTTGGAAAGGGACTGTACAGTATCCCACAGGCAAGGTCCCAGGGTCACCGACCAGCCTTACAGGACTAACACACCTGCCAGCAGCACAATGAGGTCTAATGAGCGCACACTGACGGCCCCAGTCTGTAAGCAGCAGGCCTAGTTCCCTGAATGCCTCACACCTCAGCGCTCGTATTGAAGTCCTGGCTTTCAAGTCAATACCTTCATTAGTGACTTCATAGCAGTTCACTCTCTGAGACTGTACAAAGGCTGCCAGGAACACAAAAGGACACATTCCAGGGATTACGGGACATTGGTAGGTTTGTGCCATTAAAAGGAGTTAATTTTTTCCTTGAATGCAAGGAATTTGGTTCAACTAAGGAGGAACTACTGAATTTGAGTATAATTCATTTGACAAGGTGCTTCATCTTTCACAGTAGTTTAATATATTGCTGACCTATCAAAAATACTATAGACATAAAAATTATGTTCTTAGACCGCAAACCTCGATTAGGTTTCAAGGGAACTTTATTTTCTGCTGTGTTACATTTGCAACATTTGTGGAGTAACACAGAAAACTGATTATAAGCTCCTAATGTTCTTAAGGTTTAAGGGTCCATTCTACCCCATACCAGTGATCTGATGTGGTTAGATTTCTGTAGTTTAAGAATAATGAAAGTTGACCAGTAACCTCTGTCTTTTCTACAGTGTTCTAATATAACATATCTCAGGTAGTAAAAAGACATTTCTAATAATCAGAGCTGCCCAAGCTAAGTCCATTGACATATCAGCACTTAGGTCAATACACCACCTGCTGACATCTGAAGAGGAAATTCTTCAGGATGTCATGTTCTCATTTAGAGAGATCTGATGCATGAAGACTGTCCCGTACTTTTTTGTAGACTTAATTAAAGTGACATAATGATTTAGTGGCTTTGCAGAGACCTCTGTCCCCTGCTGCCTACCCCAGGAAACGTTTCTCTTTGGGCATAAAGAGCCTGTGATTCCTGTTGTTTAAGCAGAAAGAGCCAGACTTCCACCATGCTTCAGTGACTTTAGCCTCTGATAATGCGACCTGTGATCCCTGTGATGATCCAGAACAAAGATTACAACATTTTTATTTTCATAAAGCTTGGCAGGTTTTGTTAGAAGTCACAGGTTTGTAAGTTGCACGTGTTTATGTACATGTCAAGAAACACACTGACAACACCACATCTTGGACATACAAGACAAAAACACAAGCACTGTCTACAAGAGAGAAAAATAGTAAGCGCAGCATTTCTCACAAGCCTTCTGGCTGGCTGTTTAATTAGACTACCTCTGCAAAAAGAGAAGAGGAGGACACTTAAGATTCCTGCATTTCTTCTCAAAAGACTCCAGGAATTAGGAGACACTCAGCATAATCAAAACTTGACATTTATGCAGCTCCATTGAGTCATGTAGGAAACAGTCCACACAGACTTTGCCCCTGACACAAAAGGCTAGGAATGAGCTCCTGTTTTTCTCTGACAATGCCACATGCACTGTTACACCCTCACCTGTGAAAATAAGGTGTTTTTGTTTTTTCCTTTCCCCTGATAGGTCAGGCCAATATATGTTTAGTTTAGTATAACAAAGTGGAAGCAGAAAACAGAACCATGGGAGAGAGCTGAGCACACAGGGGGCTTCTGCGTGTTAAGAGGCAAGAAGGCTGCCATTCAGATAGCATGTAATACAGTACTTCCCCTTGTTTAACAATGATGTTGGCCTAAATTCAAAGAACAAAGACACCTAAGTTTGCTTGTGTGTGTGTGTGTGTGTGTGTGTGTGTGTGTGTGTGTGTGTGTGTGTGTGTGTGTGTGTGTGTGTGTGTGTGTGTTAGTTATACCCACATTAAATATGTGTGTTTATTATGACAGAAAAAGAGGACCCAGTGATGATTTTAGTGTCACTTTATAATACAACTCGAGACTAAGGGTCTAAGTCCCATAGAATTTCCAAGTATTTGACCTGGAATAACAGTGTAAATACATTTACCGACAAATACTTAGCAATTGATACAATAAAGTAAGATAGTAATGATTTAAATTAAGTAAAGAAGAAATAATTATACTATAAGTAATTTTAATTTATTAAGTTTTACTTGTATAACACCAAATCCCAACAACATTTACCTCAAGGCGCTTTATATTCTAAGGTAAAGGTAGTGCAATGTGCATATGACCTGAATGATATATGAGTGGTTTATTTCACAGTGTTCATCAGGGTGACAGCCTGGGGGAAGAAACTGTCTTAAAGGCGGTTGGTTTTAGTAGGCAGTGCTCTGTAGCGCCTGCCTGAGGGCAGCAGTTTGAACAGATTATGTCCGGGATGTGAGGGGTCTGCAGAGATGTTGCCTGCCCGTTTCCTAACCCTGGACCTGTACAGGTCCTGCATGGAGGGAAGAACAACACCGGCGATCCTCTCTAAAGACCCGGTCGTCCATTGCAGTCTGTCTTGCTTCGTGACTGAGCTGAAGCAGGCTTACATTATAATTTGTTTTATAATAGGTTTTATTTTTCTTAGACCCACTGTGACAGAAAAAATATATCAAACTGTAAAATTGATGCTGTTCTTTTAATAATTTTGAGTGTCTCGATCTTATCATAACTAATGCATGGCATATTAGTGAATTCTTAGTAAACTAAAACACATTTAAAATACATTTTTGCATGAGTATATTGTGCTTGGTTTTCTAGCTCACCAGCGAAATGTCCAGTTTTGCTGACGATACCATCTTGTTGTCGTTGATCCAGGTCTTCTATTAAAATCATCTTGATCATGCATGGCAGAGAATGGTTATATTTTCAGATTATTCATCTGTCCCGTCTTCATGAATATCTCTTGAACCCTTAGAGGGACTTCCTTCAAATTTAGCAAAAAGTTTCACTTCAGCTCAAAGATCATCTCACTAGAATTTGTTGGAAATGCACTGAACACATTTTTGCCCATAACTCAAGAATTTATTTAGTAAGTATGACAGGGTTTTACAAATATCTAATAGGATAAAATACTGAGGTAATACTTACACATGCCAGCCACTTTGTTAGGCACACCTGTTCAACCGATTGTTAATGCAAATATATAATTTGTCAATCACATAGCGACAGCTCAGTGCATTAAGGCATGCAGACATGGTCAAGATGAGCTACTGAAGTTCAAACCAAGAATTGTTTGAATGACTTTGTATGTGGCGTGATTGTTGGTGCCAGATGGGCTGGTCAGAATATTTCAGAAATTGCTGATGTGCTGGGACTTTCTCACACAATCACCTCTAGAGTTTACAGAGAAAATACCCTGAAAATACCCTGTGAGCAGCAGTTCTCTGGGTGAGAATGACTTGCTCACACCAAATGTTAGAGGAAAATTGCCAGACTGTTTTTATGCCGATAGGAAGGCAACAGGAGCTCAAATAACCACTCATTATGACCAAGGTATGCAGAAGAGGTATCTCTGCACATTACACCAGGTGTCACTTCTGTCAACTAAGAACAGGACACTGAGGTTCACACAGGCGCACTAAAATTGGATAATGAAAGATTGGGAAAATGATGCCGAGTCCACATTGTTAAATAATGCCATGAATCACTAGGGAAAGTGAGTGTATGTCCAAAGGTCAAAGATCTCGACAAGCATGAATGTAAGCTGAAACTTTACTGGCTTGTGGAGGCAAACAAGAGTGCGACGGTAATACTATTTAAAACCTGTTATTAGCTTTAAAGATAAGTGTTACATTCACTCACTGGGACTGCCACTCCCCGACATCATTGTAAGAATGGAAGAACTGTGATCCAACATTCTGAATATGGACAAGATCTATGAAAAACTCATGTTAAACATGGTGCTTAAAACTTAAAAATTGGATGTCTCACTTTGTAAAGCGAGGAACCATTGCACAAAGATATAGATCTCCTTAAAGATGGAGTCTCGCTTGCTAAAGCAGTCTTGAAAATCTAATTTCATAATTAAATTTTTAAAAAGTTAACCAGCTAACTTGAGGCTGCTAAATAGAATGATTAATCATTGAGAAAGGAGATTAACAGCTTATTACATGCTGGGATGCACTGGACTGAGGAAGATTGTCAGATTATCAAATTAAAAGCAAATATAGTTTGACAGCTCCCTGGATGTCAGGAAAAAAGAAAAAGTAAGCAGTTATTGAAAATGTGACAAGAGCTGCTGTTGACCTCATGAAATTACAGTCTGTATATTGCATCATTGTGATTATTCTCACAGTAAAAAGGTTATCAAGTGATCTGACTAAAATTGCCACATAACCTCTAAATCTTTACATCAGGGTTCCTCCTTAAGGGTTTCATTTTCACAACAAAAAAAGACAATCATCCTTTTTCAGGGATTCATAAAAGATTAAAAAAGATGCTATTTTAATTTAGGGAAATAAAACCCAAGCCTCTTTTTTTAGCAGCTGGGAGATCAACTGTGGGAGGGGGTTGTGTGCTGCTGTCCCATAACTTTGAGGCTGCTATGATGTTCAGATTGAAAAGCAGCCAGTGTAGATGTAAGACTTGTGTCATTCATGCCTGTGTGCAAAATGTCACCGTCGATCTGAGAGGAAAAGGTCAGCTGTGCTCAGTGAGTTGTCAGGATGTAGATCAGACCTCCCGTTTGAGCCCTGCGCCTCTGTTTTGACTTCAGATATTTTTATGACTGACTGATTTCCCAAAAAGGCTTTTTTTCTTTCTCTTAGTCTGTGTCACTGTGAAAGCTGCTGCTGATACTGCTGTTTTTAACATCTTCAGAATCATCTTGTGTTTTCGATCTGGTGCCCTGCTGACTCTGAGGCGAACATTATGGCAGGGGTTGGAGAAATCTGCTGCTACCACACATTTTAACCTTCTAACATAAATGCTACTTAAGGCTCCAAAAAACCTTAAACTCTTTTTTTAAACGGAAAGAAGAAAATCAAATAGAACCATGTTTTGTATTGTTTTTTAAAGTTTTTATTGATTTTTGCTGCTTTCTTGTTAACAGAAAAAACAGATTAAGAAAATGTATTTTTTTAAAAAGCCATATGTGTGTGTTGAAAGTGGGGGGGAAAATTAATTTGTTTACGTCAGAGTACTTATGACCCCTGAGAATTAGAAACATAGATAAGCCAGTTTTCCAAGGAAAATATTAAACTAGTGATTCCCACACAGGGAGGCTGTCGGAGTCCTGACTGTGTAGAGAACTTAAGCCAGTGTCTGAATCGTCGTCGTTCACATTTTGAGTTTTTGACAACCCCCTTGCTTGCTCCACCCACCCGTTTTTTCTCTGCAAAGTGCTCATCATCTCCGTCTTAACGTCTGCCCCGTGGCTATAGCTGTTCTTAGTGTCTGTCCCCTCCTCCATGCCCAAAGTGTTCACTTTCTCCAGCAAATCCGTTATCTCCCTCTCCCTCTCCCCGCAAATCTGCTCGGTCAACTGTAAATCGCTCCTAATAGCTTCTAAATCCGCGTTGAGGCGCAGGCCGATGTATAAACTGGCATTTAACTGCGTCTTGATCCTCTCTTCTTCCAAAAGCTGCTCGTTTTCTGGTGATGTTTCCACTTCGGTGCTGGAAAGGAATAGCGAGTCATCCCCGGACTCCAGGTTTTTACGTTGCTGCTCCTCCTTCCTCCGCTGCATCCAGCGGTGGTTCAGCTCATCTTGGATCTCCCCTGTGATCACGTCTATAAGCGTTTCCTGCTCCCACAACTCCTCCTGTAGTCTAACCACCTCCTCACAGTGTCGGAAATACTTTTCAAGCTTGTCCAAAGTGTCAGAGGAACGCAGGTTTTC
>VUQG01019031.1:0-49851 GCA_015106755.1 Etia nguti
CTGGAGGAAAGAAGAAGAAGAAGAAAAAAAAAAGGGGGGGGGGGCTGACGTAAGGTGATGAGGTTTGGACGGTCGACGCCTGCGCGGGATACACTGAATGCAACGGTTGGAGAAGAGATTAAGGAAACTGCGCCTAAATCGGACCCCCATAAAACGCCATCTTGGCTCGAGCGACGCAAGGAAAAAGACGGGAATCCGGGGCCCGCTTTCCCTGGCCATTTCGGCTCCGGTCGGAACAGTTTCCCGGGCGAGAGACAGGGAGGGAGGAGCCGGGCATTTCTGGAAGTCGGAGAAACAACCAGTCAAAGCCAGCCTGCCTGCATCTAAGCCAGCGAAAGAACTGGAGCAGCGGCGGACGTCGGCTCGGCTGTGCTGGAAGACGACATTAATTGAACACCCTCGAGCACAGACTGCGCGTGCAGCAGCGGAAGCAGTCGTGGACATGAATGTGGAGGTCTTCCATTTGGGCTCGGGAAGCTGAAGCGTATTGTATCCCGCTCACGTTACGGTTTTTTCCCCCCCTTCCTCGCTGGGATAAGCCGTCTGTGATACACTGGGCGTGCACAGCGCAGTAACGGAGCGAGGCAACCTGTGATTTCAGCGACGGCTAAGCTCACATTTAAACCCAGCTAGCAAACCGTTCTTTTTTTCCCCGAGAGTCTCGTTAGCTTGCGGTGAAGGGGAGCATCTTGGTGGGTAAGGGGAAGGCATCCGTCGGATGCTGCTGAGGGGGGACTCCTGTGCCCCGGCGACAAGCACCAGTAAAGATACAAACGCGAGGCATGCAAAGAGGGATGTTTTTCTGCACACGAGCGAGGAAATCTCCACGCCCCGGGGTCTTCTCTGTGGCTACTGTTTAGCTAGCTCGCTGGCTAGCCCGTCTACCAGGAGAGTAGCTCAGGAGAAGGTGGGGCCGCGGAGTGACAGCCTTGGACGCCAGCTAATGTGGCTAGCCGGCTAAGTTGGGCACACGACTGGCCCCTCGTTTTTCCCCGTTTATCACATTGTGCCCGTATATGCGTGTTTGAGGTTTAAAAAAATACAAAGTGTGTGTGTGAACTGGCACAGCTGTAAGCCCATTCAGCAAGAAATTACGTTGTCATTGATCCCTTCGGAGCCCGTGGTGTAGGTGGGATATCTTGAGGAGAGCATCCTCGTTTACCTGAATGACCATGGCGGACGACGACGTGCTGTTCGAGGATGTGTATGAGTTGTGCGAGGTGATTGGCAAGTAAGTACCTCGCGCACTGGCCTCTCATTTACTCACACAGGTACAACGCAGCTGCAGTAATTTGGCTGGGGTCTGTTTTTATATGCTGAGCCGCACGTTTTTAAGGTGGTAGTCCACTGAGAGAGGGGGGCTGGGTGAGTTAGTCTTCAATGTGTAGAGCCATACAAGCTTCACATGGAGTTTTATTAAAGTCTTAATAGAAGTGAATAAACAAAACTAAAGTGATACTGGTCGCAGTTGTTAACAGTATGGCTGGGAATCTGCTCGGTGTTTTTGGTCTGTGCGTGCACTAATGTATTTATTCCAGCTGGCTGGGGATTGGGAATTCCTAATTGGATGATCGCCACACCTGGAATGTGAGCTCACAGACTGACTGGCGAGCCGGACACTTTAAGAATTTGTCATGTTGAGTTTTCAGTGGAAGGGGCACATTAAAAACAAGGAGGTGCAAAGGTTGGAGATGCATTTTCCACTGTGTGGTGAAAAGTTTGGGGGGTGGGGACGGGATTGACAGCTCTGCCTACCAGTCAGTCCCCTCCCCCTTCCAGGCGTCCACTCTGTGGAGATCTGAGGGTCCATTAGGGCTGTTGAGGGGAGGGGAGGCACAGACCCTCTGGCCTTTGGTTTTTATCCTGAAAGTTCTTGTTGCCTTGGTCACTAATTGATGGTTGCTCCAGGATTACTGAGTTTTAAGGCTCAATAATGGACAATGTGGGGAACAATGTATTTGATGTACTTGCATTGAATAAGGGGAAATAAATATGGGAAATTGAGGAAACTTGACTTGATCAGACCTAGATCACTCCTTTTGTGTCTTCTATAGACTTTTACTGACTTGCCTCACACTACAGTTGTCAGCCTACCTGTCACAGTTTTAGCACAGCCTGCACGGAGTGCCACATTTTCAGAGGTTAATGTACATGTGCAGGTTATCTGTATAACTGAGGTGTGACTCCCTAGAGCCAAAAGCAAACACTGAGTGAGTGTGCCGAGCTATTGTACAGGTATGGTCACACAGCGCAGACAGCTCCTAGAAAGAGCAGCAATAGTCAGGGTATATTTTAAGCTTTAGGGGGAAAAAAGTGCAGTGCCACTGAGAAGACCATCAAATCCCACTTATCCAGCGAGCTCTTTTGTGAAACTGCGGTTGATAGATCAAGTGTGTTGAGTCCTGGCATCTTGGGATGTGTTGGGGGGGATCATTTTTCCTCAGCTTAGAGGAAGGGGGAGCGGGGGGTGCTGAAGCTGATCAATGGAGACAAGTGGAGCTGGGAATGTGATGGCCCTGAGGCTAAGGATATAAATAATGCCAGCAGACATTGCAGCTCGCTGCCTTCTCCCACACTGTTTTTTAACCTTATGCTTTATTGCCCACGTTGCGATCAGTGGCCGAGCACGTGGCAAACGGCTGAGACCTGAGGATGTTAATTACAATTTCAGTTTTGGAAAAAGACAGCTGTCATAACAAAACAAGGTGACCTCATAACCAATGCCCTCCACAGTGAGTCCCAGGTTTGATTCCCAATGCATGTCACTTGCTTTTTCCACACTTTCCATTTTTCTTTTTGTTGGCATTTCATTGGGTTTTAATAGAATGACAGCACCCTGTCAGTGACGGACTCTTCCAGCCTCTCACTATGTTTTTTTCACCTCAGATTAAAATTCCAGGAAGTCTATTTTTGCTTTGAGTGGATGTCCGACTTATCTGTTCATCAGTGAGACAATCGTAGGCGAAATTCTTTGGAATAACACATCAGGTCACACGGGTGGAAAGTACTGTGATGGAATGATGGCGTAATGGAATATTTTCCAGGGAATTATCAGTAATTAGTTTGTCTTTCACATCCTGCCATGTAACAGAAGAGCTGTGATGGTGATTTGTCTCATTCAGTGATATTTGCTGCGCTGTATAGCCACGTGTCTTTTCAAGATACGTAGATAAACCCTTAGATCTGGCCTGACACCTTTCAAACTAATATCGTTGTTGTTGAAATCATAAAGAATTTGACTGGGTAGCATTTGGAGCACTGAGATAGCTTAACCGTTCTATAATAATCTCCTCTAAATTCAGATTGTATGTTCTTGTTACGGGTTATTTCTCCTGAAAGGTGGTTGGTTAGGTCCTGGAGAGGAAGGTTTTGTGTAAAGCTGTTGATAAAAATTCTGGGCTGTTAATCAGATCTTAATTTAATTTCAAATTTGTGGCTTTTAGCAACAAAAAAGATGAGAGACTCTTGAGAAAACGGTCAGTCTTTTGTATTTATTTTTTAGTCTGCTCTCATTTAGTGTTGTTATAAAGAAAGTGGTGTTTTCACCCCTCCCTACAAACCACAGTTTAGTTCCGCTCTAGGGAAGATGGTGGAGAGCAAGAGAGAGCCTTTGGCCAGCACAGTCTATCTAAAAGAAGTAGAAGTCGTAAAATGTTTATGTATTCAAACCCATGGAAGGTTAATTAAAAGTTGACTGCAGCTGGATTTGTGTTATGATCTCCACTTTGTGCTCAGTGCCGTTGTTCTCTTTGCAGGCCCACTGAAGTGCGCTAGTCTGATGCCACCTTGGCCTCTCGTTGCCCCTGTCTGCAACCACAGACATCCCACTGTGGAAGCTGCAGGGACCAGTGTTTGCCCTTGGGGGAAGACGGGTCATAGCACGGGTGGGGCTACGCTAGTTCTGGCCCTCATGCTGTATTTTGTCCATGTGTGGGCTATACAGTCAAAAACACCTGCTAATCTGGGCCTAACTCCTGACCTAACACTGTCCCCCCCACCACACCCATTACTGCAGAAAAAAAATGTATAATTTTTAACCTAAATGAATAATAATTTTAAATACAGTTGCTGAAAAATGATTGCGATCATGGTGTTTTCCATAATCAAGCGACTGACCTTGTGTCATAATATTCCTGATGGTAATCTCGCTGGGCTCATTTGTAACCTGGACTTTTGTGTGTTGTTGCCGTGTGTGATTGCACACAAAACTACCAAAATAAACTCCTTTTCCACTGGGATCCTCTCCCTTCCTCCTGCTTCTTATTATTTTGGATGGAATGATGCGCTTTTTCTTTTCTACAACACTGAGAGCTTCACAAGGGTTTAAAACTGCAAACCAAAGCACATGAACTCAAAATATTTGAACAAACCAGAGTTCTGATTCATCGGATTTTTAGATGCATGGAAACAAAAAAGAGATGAATATGCTGGTGTAGCATTGCTATAAAGAGAGGCTATGATTGATTTTTACAATTCATGCATGTGCGTTCATTCACCTCCCCGGTGGTTGTTCTAGTCTTATTTCAGTAGAGCGAGGACAGACGGATCAGGTGTTAGCTGCACTTCAGATTACATTAAGTGAAAGATGACACAGCGTGTTGACCCGGCGCAGGCAGTTCCACCCTGCTCTTTATGTGCTCTTTATTTGTAATTTACATAGTAAACATGCTATGAGCATATTGCAGTAACGGCAGGCCTGCTTTTCAGATAGCTGAAGCATCACCAATGAACTGAGTCAATTTAATCCCTTTCTGTATGTAATGATTCTGTTTGAATAGGACTGAAGTTGTTGAAGCACTATTGGAGTCACAGTGCTCTTTATTTCAGCCCTGGGGTGCTCATTAGGGCCAAGGATATTGGGATGTGCGACTCACTCTGAACCAATGAAGTGATCGGTCCTCTGGCTTATTCTGAGTGAGATAATTAAATTGCTGGGGCGACATTTAGATCTTCCATTTTCATTGATTGTTTTATCATTTTTTTTTGTGGTGTAATGTTGCTTTCTCCCCAGATAGATGCAACATTTGGCATACAAATGTTAGACAAGATGCTTTGCTGCTGGAATGCCAAATTGTTTGGTTATTAGCAGGATTTGCTTCAGTTTGAAGTATGTAAAATGGTCTGTCACTTGGGTGAGTGTTTAATAGCTTCAGTCAGGTTTAACTAACAAAACTGATCAGGCACAAGTAACATTAATCCACTTTCAACCAGAAATCACTGTAACTGATTTGTGTCAAATGTGTGTCCACTAGAAGAAGTTGTTTTAACCAGTCCATCCCTCAAGAAGATGTATCAGAAAATAATTTAAATCATTTGGTACTGTACATTAGGTGTGTCATGATAATGACGATATTTAAAGGTGAAATATTGGTATTATTTACAGTAATGCACACATTATAATGGTAAATAAGTGTGTGATTGTTCTTTTTGTTTGCCTATGTACACTTACGGTCATAACCATGGGTGGTGTTGGGAACAGCCGCAGCATCTATATAAACAAGTTAGGTGTAAATAATATACTCTGTTATATACATTGCTTGTACATGTTTTTCTGAATGGTATTTGTCCATAAAAATAAGCAGACTACTTTAAGAAAAGTCTAGTCTAGTCAAGTAATCGTGTAGGAAAACATACACAAAATATAAGGCAGACATAGATACAACAACTGGCTACTAAATCATAAGAAAGCCATAGAAATGATAAAGCAGCCACCACCAGTGCTGCTATTTGTGCAGCAACAACATTTATATTTACCAGCAAAGCTGGCAGTGATGTGATAATAGACATGCACTTTGAGATGCACAAAAAAAAGAGTGAAGCAACTGAATTAATTTTGTGCTCTTATAAAACTAATATTAAAAATATGAATATATATTAGTTTCAATCACTCTTTGTCAAAATGTTAAAATTTGTAATTTACAGCCTTTATGATGAGGTTGTGGTGGAGATTTATTGAGAATTGGGGTGTGTACGTGACTGACCATGAAATTTGTTTTTGGAGTTAATTTCTAATGCTCTTGCACAGAGTTGGTGATAATGGCCTCAAAGTTATATCACGACAGTTCAAGGAAATTTGTGATCATATAGAGTTAAAATAGAAAAATTGCAATCCCTAATGTTTTATTCGTGATTGCAACTTGCAAGTAGTATTGTTTATTAAAGCAAACAAAATGAAGGGAATTTTCCAAAGTTCTTGCCAATCGAGCTGCTGTTCACCAATGACAGACTTCTACTGATTTGAAATGTGACTTTATTGCCACAAGATAGCAGCAGTAGCATTATGATGCAAAAGTAATGACTCATCTATATATGCAGTGACACAGCACAAGCCAAATGTATGTATATTAAGTATAATGCAGTATAAGGAACTTAATCTTAAAGTGAACATGAAACACTACACATATAAAGGCCAGTTTACACCATTGAGCCCTGCTCTCAAAAACTGACATAGATTTAACACCTACTGTGTAGCTGGATTTAAGAAATAAGTGCTTAAAGTTTTAAAAAGATCTTTTATCAGTAGGTACCGTTATGCCACCGGGTTGGTTGGGTGCTGTCAATTGACTTAGTCATTATACATTTGGTGTTTCATTTCCCCTTTAACTAACTCTTCAGGAACTGCACAGTATTATCTAACATTAAAATTGAAACTCAAAAATATGTTCTACCAGCAATTTTGTACCTCGAGTTCAGGCTTCATAAACAGCCGCTTAAAGCCCTTCTTTACCACAGTGTAACTGCATCAGCAATTTCCATCCACCATTTGCTCTTCCTGTTATATGGAGTGTAACTACCGAGAGCTCCAGCGATACTCGGTTGAGTCATTTGATAACTTTTGCTTCACTGTGGTAACTCCTCCTGGTTATACTTGACAGTCTGTTTCTTTGTGGTGAAACAAGTTTGTTGTTTCCACCGTTTGCAATATGCAGGAAAACTGTTTCTGCTAAGCATTGTGCTTAGTTGTTGAAGTAGATCCCTTTTTAGGTACTAAATTGTTATTGGAGGCTGACATGCAGGTGATGCCTGTGCTCTGATTTTGTTCAGGGACATGACTGAATCAAAGAAGTGTGAGATCTCCTGTGAAACACATACTGAAATCAAGACCTCAAATAACACACGAAGAAATGGGAAACTGGGAAAATTGAATTAAAGTTAGCTTTTAAGTTTATAGACATGCAGGTGATCGACCAAAGAATCCTTACTTTTACTGATTTCATTTTTTCAGGGTGGAATGATTGTATACCATACACCTTTAATGACTTAAGAAAAAATGATCTTCTCTGATCCACACAGCCAAAAATATACATGTAGGCTCAAATGTATATACACACTTCTTTAAGTCTTTTAATAAGTGGTGCTGAAGGTTCTACAATATCTTAAATTGACAAGGCCAAGGCCTGTTAACTTCTTGTTGGTGATCATGATCATGACAGCTAGTAGTTTCTCTTTCCCAGCATCTGTTTGACAGCACTGTGTTGATTGAGAGAGAGGCTAAGAAACTCAGTAAAGATGTAAGGAGGAGGATTGTAGATTTATTCAACTTGGGAAGGTCTCTTGGAGTCATTTCTAAACAACTGCAGATTCTAATATCATATCTAATATCAACACTGTGTTACCATGGACTTTGAGGGTACCGGCCAAAAAGAAAAAGCCCCTGCTTCAAGCTTGACTGAAATTTGTAGCTGCCCACATGGCAAAGACAAAGATCAAGCTGTTTGGCTACAATGACAAGAGATAACTTTGGAGCGAACACTGTACTAAGTCTCGAGCATGGTGTTGGCAGCATCATGTTCTAGGGCTTCTTTGCTGGCAGTGGTACAGGTACATTACATAAGGTGGATGGAAAATTGACAAAGGAGGATTACTTCCAAATTCTTGAACTTTACCTGAAGTCAACAACTAGATGGTTGAAACTTGGAGACAGTAGGGTGTTCCAACAGAACAGGGATCCCAAACATACATAAGAACTGGTTTTGGAATGGATAAAATGGGCTGTCATTAGGCTTCTGGAAAGGCCTTCCCCAAGCACCTGACCTCAACCCTGTTGAAAACTTATAAGTCAGCTCTGTGCCAACCAACTAATTTAAATGAACTCCAAGAATAGTGATCAAATATCCAGCCAGAATCGTTCCAGACATTTGTTGATTGCTACCTGGTCCGTGCATGGCTTCAGACTTTCTGTTGCACTGGCACGATGTAGATTCTGCCTTTGTTGTGGATTACGTGTTGTCTTTTTTTTCTGGCCTTATTTCATAGATACAGTGAGAGAGAGGGGAAGACATGATCAAAGGGCCCCGTGTCAGACCCGAACCCGGGCCGGCCGCTCTCAGCTATATGGCATGTGGTCGCCTGCTCAACGCACTGAGCTAAACTGGCTCAATATGAGTGTCTTTTTGACACTCATGTTAAGCCCCTTTTCCATTAGTACCTGCTCAGATCGACTCCCCATGGTTCACCACGGTTTTAAGGGTTTTCCATTAGGGCATAGTACCTGGTACCAGATACTAAAATAGTACCTGTTGGCCGGAGTTCCAAGCGATCTGAGCAGGTACTAAAATGTGACATAAGTGGACTGCAGCCAACCGATTAGATGGTCAGTGGCATCACTCGATGAGTCATGAGAGTATCTCGTTCATGAAAATCAGAACCGTCATTTTTGACACCTGGGCAACGAGGGAAATGGCTGCAAAAACAATGCCGTGGTCCCAGAGTCTGACTAAAAGCCACAGACTGAGCAGCAGGTATATCATCGCCTTGATGTCCACCATTGTTGTCGTGTCGCATACTAATTATGTCATGGGACACTCTGCCGCGTTGCTATGACGACTGAGTGTCCCACCAACTGTAGGTGGTACACGATTTTAATGGAAAACCGCTTGATCCGAGTCGAGCCGTGGTGAGTCGATCCGAGTAGGTAGTAATGGAAATGAGGCTTTAGAGAGGTGTTAAGTAGAGCTGCTTGATTTAGGTAAACACCAAAGGGTTATTTTGGTCATGAACTGTAATCTTCATTGTTTAACACAATTATTCAAATTATTGTTAACAAGTACATCATGCATTTGTCAGATTTATTGGTATGCCGTTCTTAATTTCATGGATGATATCGGTTTTTTAAACTACCATTACACTGATGATAGATTGGCTGTAAAGGAAAAGGTGTGTGCTCTATTTATAACACACAAAATCTACCAAAGAAAAATGACTGCAAACAAACTAATAATTTTGACCACACTACCTTGATTCTAAAGCGTGGAAACACCAGACTTATAATTAATATCTGTTTAATCACCTAGGCCCCTAGTGATTTTTGGAAACTGTAGTTGCCCTTGTCTGCACAATTTGGTTGTATTTAAGATGCTGTTCTTAATATTATGTTTCCTTCTGTTTGTAAATGGGATTGTGGAGACTGCTGTTCACATGGAAAACTCAGGGTTCATGTTCCAACACTGGCAACCATGCACTGCAGCGTCCTAAGCAAGACTTTGCTGCAGTTCCTGCTGGGATCAATAAAGCATCACATTACTGTGTCATCCTGCTTTTGTGGAGGAAACATTTCTAGAGAGAGGATTTTTTTTTTTTGTCATTACAAAATCTTTTTTGCAATCTGCATAATGGGATATTTTTGCTAGATTGTAGCACGACACATATACTGTGTATAGTGTGGTAAAGTTTGTTGTTTTCATTCACTAGGGCACTTGTGGTCTCAACTTTCCTTTCCATGTGTAGTATATGCCCACACACAGATCAATAGTTGTGAATGGATGGTGCAAAGTTGAAGCTTTCTTTCAGACTACAAGACCAGACTCTACAGGGAGGTTTAAACAATCTTGGATCCTCTTCTGGCTTATGTAAAAGAGAGGATTTTCTGCCAAAGCTTTCAAGCCTCCTGAGGGTATGTGTGCTCTGAATTTCAGTTTGCAACCGGGTTGCTAATTTCCCTGCACATATTCAAAGGGTTGTTTTCCTGATTTGCATAAGGAAGCAGCTCTGGATTACTGCTGCTCAGACGTACACAGACTATCCTTGACAGAGCTCTGAACTTTGTTGAACTTGTTAAATTAAAAGCTTTGGACTTAAGCTCAGTTTGGGCAGTAGGGCAAATAGTTGTTGAAGAATTAGTTTTGTGGAATCACTATAATGAACTTGCATTTTCTCACTTTGAAGTGCACATCTGTTTAGAAATGTATGAATAGAGTCCAGTGCATGCATAGGCGTCACCGCAGAGAATCACAATATATTTTGTATTTGATTCCATGTTTTTGAGCTTCCGATTATGTTTCTGCTATCACTGTTGAGATAACTGGTGTTAATCATTAAAGAAGGTTATGGGGTGATGGTGAGATTCCATGTATGCAGTGGATGTTTAGAAAATGGCTAAGCTGTGTGCCTCTAATAATGTTTACTAGGACGAGAGCAGATGATGGTAAGTTTAAGTGTATATTATGTTAAAAGTCAACACTGTCCAGCACCAGTTAGCACCCATCTGATAAACTCTGAGACTGAGACTTATGCTAGTTTCTTACCACAGCTAAAAAGGCAAAATGCTGTTTTAAGCAGTAGTAGTGATGTAGAGTCTGCAGGCTACAGATGATGGTGGAGTCTGCAGGCTACAGATGTCTCTGTTTTAGAGAGAGGAAAGAGAATCACCTGAGAAGATATTTAACTCATGGCCAGTATGAATGTTGAAAATGCTCCTAACATCGTTTCTTGGAGTTACACAAAGCAGAGAGTTGAAATGAGCCAAGGAGCAGTCTGTAAAGACTGCCACTTCGAGCTAATGTTTGATGACTGCTGCTGTCGGATGTGAGCCATGTGTGGGAGTTTTGTATGAGCGCACTTAGCACAGCTGCGGTGATGTCAGTATGGCATGTGGCCTCACCGCTTCCCAGCATACACACGTCTGTGTTTCTGTCTTTGTGAGGACACAGAGTAAACCCACAGTAACACTGAGCGCCACCAAATTCTATCCTTGAATCTAATCCTGATCTTAAATGTTAAATCAAATCTAAGCCTCTGAGTAGCTTTTTTTTGGTGTGTTAGAAAGCAGGTACTAGCCTTAATGTCCTCACAGAGGAGATCTAAAACTCAAAATGGTCCTCACAAAGATGAATTTATAAGTACATATGTAATTTATGTCTTTTATAGTTACTTGGGCTCTTATAATGCCTCTGTAATAGCTCATGAACATGGTTGAATGGTCATTTAATTTTTTCTTCATGCCAAATGAGATGAATTACATTCTAATTTATCAAATTAATTGACAGTCCCAGCCCCCTCTCTCACACAACATGTAAAAATGGCCTAATTCAGGGGCTAATTCTCCATGCAGATTCTTGCATTTAAAGCCAAGATTACAAATGAGGTTTATGCATAAAATGGGGCAGATTCACCCTATCCCACATCATTGCTTAATGGTGGTAATGACTATTATTAAAATACGCTAGACCAGTGCCAAAATGGCCTTACCCTCACAGAATAATTTGTGCCCCTGTGGTTATAGTCTCTCACTGAAGTTGCCTAAACCTTCACCAGTCAGATGCAGATCTGGAACCAGAGACCACCTGATTAGGTTACAGTCATTGTGGAGAAAAATGGGGATTTTTTTCACCATAGTTGCTAAATTCAAGGGTGCTACAGCATGGGCATGAATGTCATGGTAATTTTGGGCTTTTGGGCATGGTTGCCAGTGTTGGAACTTAAACCCTGAGTTTTCCATGTGAACAACAGTCTCCACAATCTCATTTACAAACAGGAGGAAACATAATACTAAGAATGGCATCTTAAATGCAACCAGTTTCCAAAATCACTAGAGAGGCCTAGATGATTAAACAGATTTTATTTACAATTTTGACTTTTCCACGCTTTTGAATCAAGATAGTGTGGTCAAAAATAAAAACACAAGAGTTGGATGCACAAGTTAGAATTTACCTTGGATTTTCTCCAATCCACACACAGTGTCAAAAGTATAAAGACAGGATACAGACTCCCCCACTAATATTTGCTTAAATGCCTCTTAGCAAGTTGCACATCGACCAAATGCTTTCGATGACCATCAACAAACTTCTAGCATAATTGTGGCTGGATATTTGACCACTCTTCTTGACAGAATTAGTAGAGTTCATTTAAATTGGTTGAATTCCTGGCTTATAAGCATAGATAAATTACATACATAAATTTCAATAGGGTGGAGATTGGGGCTTTGGGAAGGCCATTGTCCCTTAGCATAGGACAATGAGTTTAGAGCCAAGCTTTTTGCTAAAATACCAAGCATCAACCTATGCATCTAAAAAATTAAGGCTACATGGGGGATACAGGAAGTGCAGGGAGTTTTTCTTTCCCACTGTTGCCAATTGCCTACTCGTAGGGAGTCGTCTGATTGTTGTTTTCTCTGTGTTACTGCAGGTCTTTAAAGCGCCTTGAGACAACAGAAGTTTTTATTTGACGCTATATAAATAAAAATGAACTGAATTTTGTGCTGGTGTAAACAGCAAGCGTTTGAATGGATTGAGAAATGGCTTTTGTAGTATGTTAATTAGCCATGTGCTTATATGGCTTTCTTGTTTATCCCCATTAGTCACACGGGGCTATTGTCTGACATTAATTCCAGGTGAAAGCTTGCTTTAAAGACTAAACTAGATATGAATAATGAGCCAATCATGTGATCATTCATGGAGAATAATCACAGAGAGAATTGCTGCAGCAGACAGACAGACACTCAAAGTGAAAACGATACCCATCTTGCTTTCGCAGCTGGTTAAGATTGCAGGGTTAGAACAGGGGTGTCAGAAGTCCCATCAAGCACTCAAGCAGCAACCCACACCTCCCACTTCCTAATGGGTAAACACAGCTGTTTCAGCACATCAACCCAAGGGCAAAGGTCGCTGAGGCTGTCAGATCATCAACTGGATTCCTGCGCACCCTGATGAGAAGAGTGTTTTTAAGAGTTCTCTTGGCTCACAGCGTGCACATGCTGCCTCCGTTTGTTTGTACGGGTTAATCTTTACAGCAGACTAACGTGAGAGCAAATCAGGTGCAGCTGCCACACTCAGCGCAGGAAGAACATCGTCAGGCAACTTCATTCACTGATTCAGCTAAAGCAGTACCTGGTAACAGCTACCAATGGGCTTCATCAGATAGGTGTTGCTGTGGATGTGTGTGTAAGAGTGAGTGTGAGTGAGCAGAGCTGTTTCCACCACCGAGGATTGCAGAGCCAGGAGATGTAGAGACAGCTGTACCACAGCAGGGGTATGTGTGCGTCTGTAGCTCTCAGTCAGCCCAGAGACAGAAAATATACATGTCTTTACTTTCAGTGTCTGTTTTTACAGACACTGTTCCAGTCTGTAATGTTCCAGTTCTTACATGAACGTGACCTGTCGCTCGTATGATCTTATCAGGAAAGCTGACAGATGTGTAGGGTTACACCAATGTGTACACACTATAAAAGCAGTGTGTGTTGTGGTGGTGGAAGCAAAATTACAGAAATAATGTCACTGTTCAAATACTTAAGGTTTTAATTTTTAATTATTTTTTTATTAGGGAACAGATCATTATAATAATCTAACTCCTCCTACATGTGTTGATCAATCTGGATGAAATTACTATATAAACTGCCAGGGGTACCAGGATTATCAACATCTGTTTAGCTTTGGGAATCATTTTTATAATGTTCAAATCCTTAAAATTTCTATATATGTGAAGCAGCCGATCTTGAAATGAACGGCAACATCGCGAGTAGATTTCTTAAGCCAGGTTGTGATCTGGATTGCAAAAGTAATAGATTATCTATGTTTTGTTGTTTACATAGCATCTTATTCAAAAACACAAAAACTTTGCCACCCAAGTACATAGTGCAGTTTGTTTGTTTCGTCCAGCAACTGGAAAATTAACGTGGTTTTACTTTGAAAGTTCCTGTCTCATGTCTCCCTTTAGTCAGGGTGGTCTGCTGTTGGGATAGTTCTGGATATCATTTAGTGATCCTTCTCTTCTTCCACTCTCAATTAAACATCAAATAATGTTCACAGCGTGACTCGAGCTAGCAATGCCATTTCTTTGAGATCTGCTGCTTGCTGAAGAGGCCACTTTGAGCAGAACCTGGAGCATTTGGAGAGCTGCTTGTGTTATGCTTACTTACTAGAGGAGGCAGCTGTATGTGGCATGCATGTATTTTCAAATTCTTTCAAACTGTTGGCTAATTATAATCTTATATTCATTTTTATATTGTGATTAAACCACGAGAAAGAAGTGTAGGCTCTTTATGCAAGTCCCCTCTTATTAAGCTATTTAAACCCCTTGAAAAAGTGTTTTTTGTTTCTTCTTCTTGTTCTTGTCCTCGCTATATCAGTATGTGATTAATTTGAACACTCTTGACCGAGAAGTTATCAGGTGTACACTTTAACTTGTGTGCTACCAGGCATACCAGTAGAAAGGTCATACAGGATATGAATTTCTCAGCATTACTTTGCTGATAATTCTGTAGAGGCTTAAAATGCACTCGTATGTAGGCGGGTTGTTGAGTGAACAAATTTGTAATTTGAAATCTAAAATTTGCCCCGCTTTTTTTTTTCTTTTCTTTTTTTTTGACTACTTTTTTCATATTAAATAAAAAATCTCAAGAAATGCTGCTCAAATCAAGAAATCCTGCCTTACTGCATATGTCAAGCTCCAAAGCAGCTATAAGAGGAAACACAAATTTGCAATATCTGCCACCTCCTTTCCCCCAAAATAAACTGTGTAGGGTAGGTCTCCCTAGCACAGGTCTCTATAATAAAGCTTTTATTTTAGCTTTTACAGCTGCGCTGCACCACACCGCTCTGTAATTCCCACTGGCACGAGCATGGAGACTACGAAGCGTAGCTAACCACCCACTATAAATCCAGAATATTCCCAGAAACAACACTATGTCTGCCCACTGCCCAAGACTGGTGTGTGCCCGTCATTATGTGTACATGGGTTTATGGCAGGCACTCACCAAACTCAGGAGTCATGATGTGAATGAAAGAAATGCATGCAGAGGCTTGTGTTTGTGTCTGTAGGTATCTGTGACTAACTCTAAGCCTTTTTGTATTGCAGGGGTCCCTTCAGCGTGGTGAGGCGCTGCATCAACAGGGACACCGGCCAGCAGTTTGCTGTAAAGATTGTTGATGTGGCCAGCTTTACCTCCAGCCCTGGCCTCAGCACAGAAGGTGAGAAGCACAGCAGACCTGGATTGATCTGTGGCCGGCAGGTCGCGTGTGTTGGTTTTTCACTTAAAGCACCAGATGGAAGGGGTTAACATAACCAGGGCAAGAGAGCGTCGCTATAGAGATTATTCAAGGAACCGCACTCTTTAACAGACCTAGAAGAGCTGTGTTCTGTGTAATGGGACTCCCCCCCCCCGGTTCTTGTGGGTTAAAACAAATATTGGGATTAAACTGCAAATACAGGTTGGCTCAGACATCAAACACTGTGGCACTCAACGAGTGCATAATGGCCTCTCACACATAAATAAACAGGCCATAATGTTGCATACACTGCACCCAGATGAGTAATATCTTGGAACTGCATGTGTCGTGTGTTGGTTTAGGTTGTGATAGGCTCACATTTTGTGAGATGCCGCATGCATGCCTTGTCGCACCATGTGGGTTTGGGTTTTGTCATGCTGGTGTGTGTGTGTGTGTGCCAGGGTGGGGAGTGAGGGATTGAGACAAAAATCACAGGTGTGTGTGTTGGTGGTAGTATTGGCATTCACTATGGTCCATCTGTGATGCCCCAGTCAGAGATTATTCTGGCAGCCAATAACAGCAGGAAAAGGAAATGACCCGAGGGAGGAGAAAGAAGAAAAATCGGAGTGTTACACCAAGGTTTCCCAAACCAGAACTTACACCCAGGTTATTTTTGTGCTAATTGTATTCATCTGAAAATATAAACCACCCACATTTAAGAGTTTCTCTTACCTCAGAAAAAGCTTTTTTTTTTTTCCCCAAATCTCTTGAGTCACTTCACACATGCCTCACCATGTGGTCACTTTCACCAGGAATGGCACAAAAATGAGCAGACTTACAAATATGATAATAAAGATGCAGAATTCTTCCAATAAGTGAAGGGTAGGGCTTTGGTGTATGACTTGTTACAGAGGCTCTCGTGTCACGTGATGCATTTTGTAGGAATGCCAACAATATTACATTGTGTGCTTTTTCATATTGCGATAGACAGAGACCAGCTCATTTCACAAATGTGGGGATTTGCTGTGCTGGGCAGCAAGAGATCGAATCCGTAGGAGATATTGAGGGGAGGGTTTTAAGGGCTGTGGGTGGTTAATACTGTTAGATAGACGTCAGCATCAATAACAATTTAAAACTGCTTCAGAGTATAAAATTAAAGTACATTCAGTAAAGGCTGCATGATAAACGTCCTTTTTTTAATCTGTTAAAAAGTGCCGTACCATTGGAAAGCCTGTTTGTTTGGCCTTAAATGGTGCTACATTTGTAAGAACAACGCATTTGTGGGTTGAGCAGCAGAGTTGAGTTTCTGGGTTGCGCCCATGAAAAAACAAATCTGGTCTGAAAGCAAACTCTTTCCTCAAAGATGACAACGTTCGCCCTCACAGAGCAGGGTTCATCAGAGATTGCTTCCAGGATTGTGGATTTTGGAGTGGAGAGGATGGAAAGGCCTGCTTGCTGTCCTGATGACACTGTTGGAGAATGGGATGCATCCCACAGCAGTGTGTGAGCAGGGGACCAGCATGAGGAGGAGGTGCCAGGTTGTAGTGGCTGTGCATGGTTCTTCCACATGCCACTGAGGACCATGTTTGTTAAATAAAGAAATTGTTAAAATGCCAACATGCTTTGTTTCTTCAGACTTCAGTCATCCAACGCAATAAATGACAGCAAACAACACTCAGTAGCAGAATCAGGTGTTTAGCACTGTTAGAGAAGATTTGAAGTTTTTCATGGGTGCACCTCACATCCTAATCTCTGCTGCTTTTTTTCCCCTTTTTTTTTAATCATGCAGTCTGTCAAATGCTATACAATTCCAGAGTTTTCTGGTGGTTTTGCTTGATTAGACTTGAATGGTTAATGCATTATTCAAGCTTTTGTAGAGTAATTTTGTCACTCAGTTAATTAGTTAATTGATCATTTCATTGCTATAAATACTCAGTCTTTTACAGTCCTGGTGATTATCAGTTGTAATCAGTGTGAGGATGAGGGTTATACATTCGCATCAATGTGTCTATGTGGGTTACCATATAAAACAAATGATATAAACATTTGTTTGGATGGGACCAAGCGCCCTACAAGAAAACCAATCAGTCTAAGGTGAAACCCCAAAGAGTCGATCACAGTGAAAGTTTCACCTTAAATTCGGTAAACCTAAGCATTTTTTTTATTTTATTTTATTTTTAAACTTATGACTGAAAATATGCAAGTCGGCCACTCGGAGTGGCAGTGTGAAAAACTGAAGTGCAGCCAGAGTGATTTCATGAGACCACATACCTTAGCTTATTAAGAAAGACTCCGTGTCAGCATAAATCCGAGTGAAAAGGAGACAGAGCTGCAGGCTGGGCTGAGCTTCGAGCTACGGAACAAATATTTGGATTTCTATATAAATGTGTTTCTGTGTGAAACACGTGAGAGAGTTGGGATGAATAAAAGATGAATACCATAATTAAGAGTCTGGAGTACTGAGTAAAAGACGTATGTAGATGGCTCGCAATGACCGTAAAGACTTACAGGTATTGAATTGTTGGGGGGAAAATACAGTAGTTCAATTTGCAGTATTATTTGTTAGACATGTTAAATATTGATAAAGTCATTTATCAGAAGTGAAGACAAAGTAACACTGGGGAATGGGCACGCCTAAATGACTTCTCAGTGTGATTTCTGTACATTATTTTTATATGATACTTAGAATATCAGGAGATGGTGTGGCAACATGGTCCTGCAATCTTCAAAGTGAAATTTATTAGCATGACATCACAAAGGCTAACTGAGGGCTGCTTTGGAAAAGGCCCAGTGGACGGCATCAGCTTCATTCAGAGCGTTCCAGGCCTCTCTGGCTCCATCAGCCGTTTCCTTGTTGGACAGTGGGCAGCATTGTTAAGTTCAAGAATGGCTACTCGATGAGACGGGCGAGGGATCGGTGTGAAAAGGGAGAGAAGAAGGAAATGATGGAAGCAAAGGGAAAGCAGAATAGGGGGCTCTGTAGTGGGGACTGTGTCGGTTCTCTGTATTGCATAATGATAGCGGTCTGTCACGACACAAAGAGAGCACACACTCACACACACAAAGATCAGTAGACTTACAGATGGGGAGCGAAGTGTGTAAATGAGCTTTTTATGGAGTGAGAAGCCCAACAGCAGCACATTATGTCTGTTGGCTCGCCTCAGCAGTCTGCATCTCTGTCGTTACCTCATGTCCTGCCAGTTGTCTGTCAGCCTATTAGACAATGTGTCTTTGCTCTTCTCGAAAGAGACAAGTCTGTCCTCTAATCGTAGGCGTGTTTTCCATCCAGGCAGTCAAAACATGAGAAATCCCCACAGTCGTGTTGCAATTGTTTCTGCAGATCTGGATTAGTCATGATGTTGATGAGAGTGATCCAGATGTGCATTCTTTCTGGTAGAGACCAGCTTGTTGATCAGTTAGTCTGTAGTCTATATATCAAGAAGAGGATACCTGGCAAATTAAATGCTCTGCAGCTCCTCCTAGTGTTGAATTAGTCATGTGGCAGGCAGTCTGCTGAGGTATGAAAAGAACGGTCAGGTATTTCTGTTTCTCTGTCGTTTACTGCATTTAAACATAAAGGATCTAAATGTTTTATAGGGTGAGTATTGTATAGAGGGAGACGTGTTTCACAATGCAAACCTTTAGGTTGAAGGAAAACCGATCCTATAGTACTGAGTGCATAAAGTCCATCAATAGGGTTAGGGCTGAAAGATAGTCGGGATACTCCCCTCATCTTCCCTTCAGGAGATGTCTCTGATAAAGCAGGACCTGAACATTACTAGGGCCAAAAATCACATGCTCTATAATGCCCTCATGAAAAAGGTACAAGATACCAAACTGTAAATTAAATGGGTATAATTTCTTTAGTGCCATAATTGGTAAAATTGTAAACTAATATTTGCATCTGTCTGTTATTTTACATGATGTGTTCCCCTCGCTTGTCCAAGGTAATTTTCTGCCAGTGAACACAATAAAAGCTAATCTGATATTGAAAGTTTATAATACCTGAATGAAAAGCTTCAACTTTTGTATAGGGCTCATTTCGAACCCTGTATTTCAATTGTTGGACTCTAACAGGGCAGCTTCACCTGATTCAGTTGAAAATAAACTTTTTTCCTTTTATCCTGCAGCTCCTCATCATTCAACCTCTGTTTTAGCCCTTTTAGCTTTCCTCTCCTCCCTTTAACTGGATGCTTCTCACAAACAGAAGGTCTGTGGGCGGGCTGCCGTGCTCACAAGCTGAACCTTGCGCATGAGATGATGATATTGGGGATCCAATCCACTCCCATTGACATCACCTAGAGCTAAGAGCCGGGGGGAAAAAAGACTTTTTAGAGCAGTCTGAAGACTCACTTGCATATATGCTGTCAGCTTCATTTGAAACTTTTTCCATTTTAAGTATAGGCATCCAGCATTGGAGCTGTAAATAGATGTCAGAAAATAAGGAAAAGCATTTTAGGTTTACTTTAAAGTCTACGAAGCAGTAACACGACTCTTGGCATACATTTAAATATTAGCACTTTCCCTCACAACCTGGAAGTATAATTAGACTGGATGAAATCCTAAGTGTTCGATGTGTCTCACCATAGCCCATGCTCAAATTTCTGCTTCACAGATCTGAAGCGAGAGGCGAGCATCTGCCACATGCTGAAACACCCCCACATCGTGGAGCTGCTGGAGACTTACAGCTCCGATGGCATGCTCTACATGGTCTTTGAATTGTAAGTGTGTCGTGCACACCGTTCACATTCCCATCCAGTTTTAGGCTTGAATTTTGTATGTTTTATGTATGGCAGCTTTTCTCTTATAAACCATCATCACCACCACACTAGGCAAACAGCTACCAACTAATTTTATCAGCACTAGGCAGATGGCTGTTACTGGTAATTTCACACCCCCTTGTTTTTGTGATTTCAGACTTCTTGGTCTCTTTGACGAGAAAAAGGAAAAAAGAAGTGTGATATTTGAAGATATTGCTAGGCCAGCACAATATATAATCATAAGTATAATAGTGTACAATGCTGTGAAAAATAAGTTTGCGCCTTTCCTGAATTCTTAAATTTTTGCATATTTTCACACTTGCATGTTTCAAACAAATAATTTAATTTAAGGGGGTAAAAGAGAAGCTATGTAAACCTACTTGGGCCCCTGTGAAAAAGTAATTGCCTCCCTTGTTAAATCATGAATTAACTGTGATTAACTACATTTTTGTAATTCACTTTCAGTAGTCACACCAAGACCTGATTACTGCCAGAAATCACTTAGATAGAACTTGTCTGACAAAATGAAGTAGGGTTTAAAAAAAGTCTCAAAAGGCATCATGCAACGATCTAAAGACACAGTTGAGACACTAAGTCACTTACATCTATCAGTCTGGAAAGGGCTACAAAGCCATTTCTAAGGCTTTGGGACTCCAGTGAACCACAATCAGAGCCATTATCCATAAATGGAGAAAACTTCCCAAAATGACTCAGAGTGCATCCACCACTCATCGAGGTTGCAAAAGAACCCAGAATAACATCTAAAGAACACAAGCTTTGAGTCCTGTTACATCTGACATAAAACTAACAACATTTTGTAAAAAGATCATCATAGCAACAGTCAAACATGGTGGTGGTAGTGTGATGCTCTCGGGCTGTGTTGCTGCTGTGATTGATGGAACCATGAATTCTGCTCTCTACCGCAAAATCCTGAAGGAGAATGTACGAACATCAGTTCATGTCGTGAAGCTCAAGAGCACTTTTAATTATGATGAAGCAGATCCAAAACACAGCAGCAAGTCCACCTCTGATTGGCTTATTAGAAAAAAATAAAGGTTTTGGAGTGGCCTAGGCAAAGTCCAGACTTGAATCTGATGGCATGACCTTAAACAGCCTGTTCATGCTTGAAAACCCTCCAGTGTGGCTGAATTAAAACACTTCTGTAAAGAAGAGTGGGCCAAACTTCCTGATCTGAAACATTCAAGTGTGACAAATATGCAAAAAAGAAATCAGGGAGTAGGCAAATACTTTTTACACCGCTATACATGAGAGCTGTTTGAAGGAAAGAAATAATTTATTGTATCGCCCGTTATTTTTTTGGCTTTCATCTGATTATTGAAATTATTCAAATTTAGCCTGAATCTAAACCACATCTCAAAGTTACTGAATGATTTGCAAATACTAATAAAGAGTTCTCGGCTTACTCATTACTAAACAGATTATTTCATACCCACCCTAAACCCTTCTTCTTTTCTAGTATGGACGGTGCAGACCTGTGTTTTGAAATCGTGAAGCGAGCTGATGCTGGGTTTGTGTACAGCGAAGCAGTGGCCAGGTAGGACACACAGTCTGAAGTGTGGGCTTCACATTTTCAAATATTAATAAAGCCTGAAATACACAACATCTCTGTGCACGCTCTAAATGATGCCCCCCCTTCTGTTTCTGTTTTCTGTCCCTCCAGCCACTACATGAGGCAGATTCTGGAGGCGCTTCGATACTGCCATGACAACAATGTGATTCACCGTGATGTAAAGGTGAGCTCTCGCGCAGTCAAGCTAGTGAAACCGCAAAACATGTTACGTGACTCGCACAGGACAACCCATTATACATATTTATCACACCAGAAATGTATACTGCACAGTGTTACTGCCTTCCTGTGAAGATGCTGTCTTCACTGCTTGTGGGAAGACAAATGCTGAAAGCGACCCACGCTTTACCAGAAAATTTCCCTCGACATCCGCTTTTAATATTAAGTTTAGTTACTCTGTGGTTTTTAGAATAAACCACCATGAGGTCGCTTTTTCTTTTCCTTTTGGCAAACCAACACCTCAGCACAGTTGGTGCTAGCTGTAGCATACAGCGGGTAAAATAAATATTGAACACATCACCAATTTTAGTAAAGTTATAAGTAAATACATTTCTAAAGGTGCTATTAATATGAAGTTCTCACCGGATGTCAGCATGCCTTTTGCACTTCCCTTTCTTCTTGTGTTCAATACTTGTTTCCGGAGTCATTTCTCGTTATTACACATAACTTAATTTATGGACATATATGGTTTAATTTCTTTACATGTGTGGATTGGATGAGTTGTTGCCGACATCCGGTGAGAATTTCATATCAATAGCACCTTTAGAAATATATTTACTTAGTTACTTGGGGATCTACGACTGTATATAAATCAGCCGTGTGGATTTATTAGGCGTTCCTAGAGCCACATCAGAATCCCCCAGTATTTCCAACAGGATTAACCCTCAAACACAGGTGTCCAACACTACTAGACCAGATGGAGCAGTGCTCAACCAGGCCCTTGATCCCATCTGAGCCATTTGAACACACAGGGCTCAAAGCTGTCAGCAGCAGAACCAGTGGAAGAGCTGATCATCATGGTGGGTCAAAGCTGGCTTGAAGGGGGGGGGGGGTTGTAAAGGAAAAAAACAACGTTCGGGCCAACTTTCTTCTGATTGGCTGCCCTTCACAAGTAGAAGATCTCCCATTACCATGGTGTAATGCTGAGTGAGTGACAGCCTGTTGCAGCAGCTTATGCATTTGTGTGTGTTTGTCCCCCTCACCCTCTTACATTCAGTTTTAATATCTATCAATTTTCTTACTTTATATCTTTCTTTGTTTTGGTTGCTCGTGTGAGACGAGACTGTGGAGCTGCAGAGCTCAAGCAAAGCAAAAGGCTTAAAGGAGGAAATAGATTATCGCCCATTCCAGCCACTTTTTTTTTCCTTCAAAATTCAAACAAATCTGGGGTAAATAAACTATTATCTTACATGAGCAGACTCACTGCGATTAATCTGCATGATTCACACTTAATAAATAAAATAATATTATTTTTTCTTTCACTGGATCCAGAGTTAAGATCCACAGTCAAAGCATTTTAAGCAAAAGGAAGCCTGAGCTTCTGGCTCAGAGGGGTTACTCCTACATACTCTGACCTCATTGTTTGAAACACTGGTTGTTGTTAGAAAAAGGATCCACCACTGTAACAGTATAGGTATGCCAATAGAATGTGCTATGTGCCGATACAGTGTGAACAGAGAAAAGTTAGTTCTGTATTAAAGTCTGCAGCACTTTATTTTTTCTCCATAAAACTTTTTTTTTTAATACTGAAAATTCTTGACATTCTTTACACACACACACACACACACACACACACACCCACACACACATTACGTATCATTATTAATCTTTTAAGAAATAAATGTACATTTTTAAAGACATGGCTGATGCTGTAGTACATGTCTTCAGACATAAATCTGTTGTCTTTAAAAAATAATGGAAAATGTTCAAAATCCATCCCTGATGAACTAACGTACAAGGACATAATTTGTTAGAACAGAAGCTGTCACTAGAAATGCTTTGCTCCGATTTTTCTTTCCTCCTGTGATCACTGTTGGCCAGTAGGTGGAAGCGTAGTCACTCTTGTGCAGCGGAGGTTAGAGTTGATGACACACATACTGGTTCTGGGGGTGAGCGACTGAGTGTTTAGACCGAGGTTAGGTAAAACCGTGGGGATCGACGGCCTTCTGAAGTCCATGGTGGAGCTGTTGGACGTCATGTCGTTCAGGAAGAGAAGCCGGTGGCCGAGTCTGCGTCCAAGTGCTTGGAGGGCAGCTTTGCGCACCGAGCCTGATAACAGAAAGTACATGACGGGATCCAAGCAACTGTTAAAGGCTGAGAATAACAACATCACCTCATTGGTCCAGTCCATGATTTGCATGTAGTTACAGGGTAGGCTTGAGCTCAATTGGGAGGAGATGTAGAAAGGGCGAAAGGCGTGGTAGGGCCCGAAGCAGATGGTGAAGAGAAAGAGGACAAAGAAGGACTTCTTTGCGGTTCGCCTGTATCTCTGTGCGTTAGGAAGGTCTGGCTTGTCCCGTGACACCTGCTGCAGCCGGGAAGCAATCTTGACGTAGGAAACCACGAGGATGATGAAGATGAACCAGAACATTGCCACAAGCCCTGCGTTGATGTAGGCTTTCCAGTTGGCTTTTTGTCGTGTTTTGTACTGGAAGCACTTATCGCTGTGTTCCTTATCCTCTGCTCCGGCAATCATGGGAATCGCACCCGCCAGGAACGCAATCCAAAGAACTCCACATGCCACCCAGCTCCACGGCTTGCTTCGCCCCCACAGTCTCAGCCTTAGGCCTCTCCGTGCTCTGCCCTTCCCCTTCAGCCTCAAGTACCTGTCCAGGCTGATGAATCCGAGTAGAAATATACTCATGTACATGTTCATGTAAAATAAGTTTCCCACCATCTTGCAGGCCACAGGTCCCAATACCCATTTGTTTCCATTAATATGGAAGAACACCCTGAAGGGCAGGCATGCCAGGAAGACCAGATCAGCCACTGCACAGTTGATGAGGAACACCCGCACCGAGTTTCGGCTCGAATGCAGAAACAGGAAGACCCACAGAGCAAAGAGGTTACCCACAAGTCCAAAGATGAAGAAAAGGGAGTAGACCACCGCCTGCAGGACACGGAGGCTTTCATTGTTAAATGAGCAAGGCATCGGGGTTGAAGTGACCGCTGAGTAGTTTGGGGTGGAGAAAGGAGAAAGAGAAGCAGATGACATTGAGCCTGGGAGTGATGACGTGGATATAGGGAGAGAGGTGTTGAAAACTGCAGAGGTTGGGAGTGCCGGCCTGAAAGACGTATTCATTGTGGCTCAGAAGTTTTAAACATCAGGATCTGAGGGAAAAAGGGGGGGAAAAAATCAGCTTATTTTCACTGAATAGACGCACGAAGAAGCTCTTGCAGTCAAAAGTGCAGCAAAACAAGGTGCACTGACTGAAACTGCGATTGTGTGTTTTATGAGTAATACACAGTGAGGTGAGTAATACGTAGGTTGTAGTTTAAGGTCACACAAGTAATGATCTGTGAGCTTTCCACCATCAAGTGGAAATTATAGTAATTTGTGTTGAACAAAAGGTATGGCACCCTACAAAATAAGAGCGCTGTACACTGTGCAGCTTTTTCAAAGTTCCACTGTGATTTAGCTTTCACGGGTGGGAGCAGGAGTCATGACTAATTAGAAGTTTTATGCCTGTTTAACGCACAAATTCCAGTCCCACGGTGTTAGAGTGGAGCCAAGGGGTGCACGCTGCAGATGCAAAAGCGCTCACAGTCACTCTGACTCGTACACACAGATGTTTGGATTAAAGTATAACACTCACCATCAATAATCCTTCCATAGGAGATCCAGCACAGCTGTGAATGAGTAGGAGTGTGAGCTCACAGTAGTCCTGCGTGCATTTTCCTCCATCCAACTTCTAATGCTGCTCCGTTATTAGTCTCTTAAAGCTTCTGTTAAGTGAATAAAGCTGAGTTTAATTGTTGTAAGTTAAAAGAAACAAGTCCTGGCTGAGGACCGCCTTTTTGCCGTTTTCACCTCTGAAGTCATTTATCCTGCAGGCTTGTCTGTGTCACCACTTCTGCTCTGCTCAGCTCATCTTCAGTCTTTACTGGAAAGCTCTTTCATAGCCTCTCCTCTCTCATAGATGTGAGACGGCCCTCTCTCGCTTTCTCACTCTCTCTCTCTCTCTCTCTCTCTCCACCCCCCCCACAAGATTTGCAGAGAATAAGAAGACAGGAAGTGAGCCCACCACTTTTCACACTCACTGTGGTGCGTGTCTTCTTACCGTCACAAAGAGTGTGACAATAAGATGAATGTAATTGAGAAGAATACTGCATTTAAAAAAACATTTGATAACATTTTAAACACATTTTATTTCCAATTTGCAACTGCATCTGTGAAACCCATGATTTCATTTGTTGTCTTTTAAAAAATTAGGTGTGCAACTCGGATTTACTAATAAAAGAGAACAAATATGTGAAAATGTGACGGAAAGCAGTTTTGTTACCACTGACACAGAACCCGTGATGGAATACATGCCACGCAGCACCGTCCTCGCAGCCGCTGACGTCAGCTGATTAGTTTTCCTCGCAGAAAGCTTTGGGTCTTGGCGAGTCGCTGCACTATTTGTCCAATGAATTAGATGAATAAGTAAAATGTCATAACAATTTTGATTAAGCAGTTTTACAAGCCTGCCGGTGAACGCGGTTGGCTTAATGTCCTTCTCCTTAATAAACTAGCCGTTGTAATTTAGCAGCAGCTATCGCGGCGCTCGGCAAATATTTTCTTACCCGCCTCTGACCTGCAGTATTAGTCCTGTGTGAGTACATGGTAAAGCTTCGGCGTCACCTTTTTCACACTAATCTAAATACATACAGTCTTTCTCTTTGTGCTACTTCCAGGCACTTTGCAACTTGTTCTCTAATGTGTACATTTCTGTTGTTTTTGTATATATTTTAATGTTTGCTATTGATTCCTGCTGTCTACTATTTATATTTTATTCCGGCACAGTTGGTGTGGAGCACCCACAATTTGGTTGTACATGTAAAATGACAATAAAGGGCTATTTTATTCTATAATGCAACAGGTAAGTTTAGACGGGGACATGCCTTAGCTTTGCACTTCAGGACTTTTAATGGCCTGTAGCCTCCATGTTTGCTGTAAGTCATTCTTTAGCACATGCTTAGATCTGTTTCTAAAATACATGAATTAACCAGAATCCAAGAAGTGTAGTAGAGGGTTTAAAAAAAGGTCTCTTCAGTTTTGTGAATTACCTCCAGAGTTCCCCATTGCTCACTGCTGGAGTCGGATTCAACACCGTGCTCTGTAGCACACAAAGTCTGAGACAAAAATGTGCATCTCCTTTTGAACGCACTGTCAAATTTGTGCAAGCTCAAGTGAAACCAGGGTTCACTAACCACCATTTGAACATAATGGAATCTTGCACTCTTGCACAGAGAGCAAAGCAATGCTCTGCCGTGTCTGTGCTTGCACCTCTTTTTATTTTTAAAAAAAAAAGTCAGTGTGATTTTTAAAGTCTGCTGGGACTGTCCCGCATCAGTCGGGCCCTAATTGTACCAAGTATTAGCTTGTCTCCATTTGTGTTGACGCGTGTCTTTCATTCCTCTGCAGCCTCACTGTGTGCTGCTGGCCTCAAAGGAGAACTCTGCTCCAGTGAAGCTCGGAGGCTTCGGAGTGGCGATCCAGCTGGGAGAGTCTGGTTTAGTAGCCGGAGGTATAGTGAAACACTTTTCAAGGGTTTTCTTGGATTTCGTGATTACAGGTGGCCCACAAAACAAGTGTAGGTCTTCCCCCACGCCTGTGGTTACCAATTAAGCAGAAATGACAGCAAAGTGCACTGACTTGTTAATGAGGTAACAGACTTCACGCAGACTAATCATGCTTACGTATGCAGTCACCACCATAGCCCCTTTAAAGGTCGGGTTTTTCCTGCCTCACTTTACGTCTCACACATGCCTACATCCTATCCATGCGTACCCACAACCTTAATAATAATGAAATAGATCTGTTTGTTTGTTTGTAACGTTTCAATAAAAATATCCTACTTAATAAAAACTGCCACATTATTAGAAACGGGTTTTCACTGGTTGCGGTTCAGGCTGGATTGAGCGAAATGACCGGGCAGTATTTTGGATATGAGTAAGCAGGTTTGTGTGGGTCTCCTCGAGCAGCTCTAGTTTGTTCCCACAGTCCAAATACGTGCCCATTAGATGAATCACAACATGTAAACTGTCTGAGCTATCCACTCTGACTCTCTGGTATTGGATTGTGAGATAGGCTCCAAGCAGCAGCGCCCTAAAAAGGACAGGCTTGTTTAAATGCGTTTCAAATTTAAAAAAAAACATGTTCATCATGAAACTTTATCATTGTAGTGTATGAAATTTATCTCTTTCCTCAGGTCGAGTGGGCACGCCCCACTTCATGGCCCCAGAGGTGGTGAAAAGGGAGCCTTATGGCAAACCGGTAGATGTGTGGGGATGTGGGGTGATCCTCTTCATTCTGCTGTCTGGCTGCCTTCCTTTCTACGGCACCAAGGAGCGCTTGTTTGAGGCTATCATCAAAGGGAAATACAAGGTAGGAGCTAAATGCCAAAAGGGCCTGTTGGTGAACAGAGAAGCACCAGAGCTTTGGCCCCGAGGCTCAGTACCAGACTGAAGTGTGCTGTTGTGCATGTTAGATACAAGGTTGAGGTCTTGGATTACAGGAACTGAATGCACTGCTTTTACCACATCACTTCAGAACTTCACATTGTGGCCTGCCTTTCCTCTACCCCCTCGGTGTCTTCAGCTTTTCCTCTCACACAACCAGCGTGTGAGAGGTGATGAATAAAGTTACTCTATCAGCAGAAAAAAACTAAGATAAAGGTCTGATGAATTATCTGCTTTCAGCAGAGTATGAGTTTCCTGTTTGGTGCACTAATCTGTAGCAGATGCAGTCGCAGCGTGCAGAGTGATGGACAACACCGTTGCTATCTTCCATCAAGCTGCTGCCAAAAAATCAAACTGTAAAACAATGAAACAAACCACCGAAACATTTTGCACAACAGGGGGGAGAAAAATGATGTGGGTTTATTTATGAAGCATTAAATGGTGTTTAATTTGTCCTTGGATCTTTAATTGCTGCCAGATTCAGCTGCGATCCTGGTTGCTTCACGTGTTTCTGAATATTTCTCTGGGTTTCAGATGAACCCGCGCCAGTGGGCTCACATCTCTGAGAGCGCCAAGGACCTGGTGAGGCGCATGCTGATGCTTGACCCTGCTGAGAGAATCACTGTCTATGAGGCTCTCAACCACCCCTGGCTGAAGGCAAGATCACAAGACACACATATACTGCTAACATTCAAATGAACTGAATGCATTGAGAACAAGTAAAGTAGTCTCACTTTCACATCTCGGCAGCTGTAGGAGGTTGTCGTTTGATTTCCTCTTTTTTTTCTTTTCTTTTTCATAATCGTGTTTACTATTTTAAAAACCCAGAAACAGGCGTGAATATTTGCTGCCTGTTGTAAATATGTTTTCGCAAGCTCAAATTCACCTTTAAACCACTGGCCTGACTGATGTTAACTCAAGCACACTTTTTTTTGCTCACAACCACAGCTCTGCTTTCACATCCGTTCACTGTCTCTGTGTGCGAGTGCTAATGTCCTTCACCTTTATGTTTGTGATTCCCAACAAATGCAGGAGAGGGACAGGTATGCCTACAAGATCCACCTGCCCGAAACAGTCGAGCAGCTGAGAAAGTTCAACGCCAGGAGGAAGCTGAAGGTTAGCGCAGTGTTGTTAGACTCCAAGAGGAAAGGTTTCGGTGTGAGAGGAAGTCTCTCCACATCCCCTCTGTGCAGATGTTTCTGATGACCCAGATTAAGCAGCTGGCAGATTTTTACTCTCATCTCAACCTTTTAAACACTATAAACTCTTATATATAACATCTATTTATATACGTATATTTCACTTAATATCTTTGTATCCTCTACGGTCTGTCCCAGGGTGCAGTGCTGGCTGCTGTTTCCAGCCACAAGTTTAATTCCTACTATGGTGACCCCCCTGAGGAGCTCCATGACTTCTCAGATGATCCCACCTCCTCAGGTAACTGTCAGGAAGACTTTTTCCTCTAAATGTGTTTGCAACAGGGAGACACAGGTATTAGATTGTTTGTGTGTAGGACAAAGAGCCTAAAAGAAGTGAAAAGCATGCCGAATTAATTCAGATATAACCTGAAGGTCAGTGAAATGGTGTTGATTGCAGTAAGGTTATTTTAATGGATGGATTAAATCAATGAAACCCTCTTTAAAAGCATTCAGTGTGTGCATGCTGCGCAAGAGGACATGATCACATTTGCTTTCTAGCTCTGTTTGTGCTCACATGGTTTCTATTCTGGTGTCTTTGTGAAAAGCGACTGTCGGTGCACAACTTCCCTGTTTAATAAACACGTTTCCCAATAGCAGCCTCACTTCCCTGTCTCAGCGTTGCACTTTCACTTCTTCTGTTGAGAAGACTGCAGGCCGTGCCGGCCAGAGCTGAGCAGCACAAAGAAACCCGACCCAGTTATAAACGATAGAAACCGAGTGCGTTTCAGTGTCAGCTAATCAGCGGGATCAGTCTAATGAGCCAGTTTTGTTTAATTCTTTTTTGTTTTTTTCCAAGTTTGTGCTGTAAAAGCAGCTGCTGCAGCCGCGTGGACTCATGTGTCCATTGTGCTGAGGCTGGCAGTCTGCTGCAGTCATGCTTCCTGGTGACTGTTTTATTTTTGCAGCTGCGTTGCTTCAGACACGTTGCTCGACTAGACGTTGTTGCGTTGTAGATCCCTGCAGCAGCTCGGCAGACTTTGTCCAGATTTGGCTGCTTTTGCTGATTCTCTCTGTCTGCCGTAGCTGCGTTTTGTTTTTTTTGTTCATCTCTGCAGCCGTAGTTGCTTTTAAACCTCCTCTAATCTCAGCTTGTCTTTCTTTGGTGTTGTTTTCTCCTTCTGCTGTGCTGTCTCTAGGACTGCTAGCTGCTGAAAGTACGTATACCCCCTCCTCCTACCCCCCCCCCGCTCCCACACTCATAGATTGTGGATGTCTGATATCACCATGACATCACCTGCTCTGTAGTTGCATTTCTCCTGTGTGTTGAATGATGTGGGTATTAATCCTCCATGCCTCTGTGCCCCCCCTCTGTCTCCTCTGCTGTCTCCTCTTTAAAGAACTCATTTTGCTTTGGTGTGTGTTCATTCCAACTGCTTCCTTTTGACCTGTGAAGATGAAACACTCTGTTTACATGCATCTCCGTTATTGTGGCAACGTGAAGCATTGAAAACCAGATTATGACATACTGATTAGTAGTTTGTACAGCGAGCAAAAACAAAAGTAAAGACGATAAGGTGCTCACATCCTCAGTGTCCTGACTAACAGTAAAATCTTTTATCTCCACTTTTCAGAGCGAGCTGCTTTTTACTTGTGCACACAGCTTTCGGTAAACCAAATTCATGCTGGTAACTAAAGGGCACTTATTCTGCTCTAGATAAACAGATTTATTTATTTTTTAATCATTTCACCAAGGTCTGGATAACATACACAAAAGTCTTTCTTGAACTGAGATGCTGCGCTGGGAGAGGTCAGGAATAAAAATATGAAATGAATTAAATAGTTCCCCTTTAAGTGATTACTCATTACACTATCATAGAATGTTTGACTACTTCTAGCAGCATTTGTAAACTAAACATCATTTTCTTCACGCACTAATAAATCGGCCTTTATTGCTGTGTAAAGGCTTTTGCACACCGAGCGTGTTTCGATAAAAACAACATGAAATTCAGAATTGTTTTGCATGCGCGAGCTTGTGAAAAAAATGAAATCCACATCAAGCGGTGATGAGCTGTATGTTTCTAAACAAGGGAAGGAAGAAGCGAATCACAAGCAGGGAGAATTTCATCGATTGATCCAGGAGTTGAAGCTGTGCATATATCAAGATGTCAGTGCGCGGCTAACTGGGTGTCTGAAGTAAAACAGGATTATTGTACTACTTATAAATTCAGCAGCGATTCCACTTGCTGCCAAATGCAGTGGTCTGATTGGTCAGATTGGTCTGTTCACGTCCAAAAAATTGGAAAAAAATTGAACTTGATCTGCAAATTTGTCGAGCATATTTATGCAATTGGTGTGAACAGCTGCGTTAAGAACATACGAGTCCAAAAAAAGGGTATTTGTAACGCACACGACATTCACACCAATCTCACACGTCCGGTTTGTAAAGGCCTCAAGTTTTGAAGTACTGTAATTTCTTCTTTAAATCTTTAGCATTTGCGTTTCGCAACATTATGACTCACTGGTTATTTTTATATAATAGACTGATGGTCAAGTTGGAGAACGAGCTCTCACTATATTTGTATGAAAAGTTGAAAAGTTTTTAACAGCTTCAACTCTCCTCTGCTGCATCTTTCATACATCACAGAAGTCCCGATTAGCCCACTGTTCATCAATTATTGCACACATTTAGAAAAAAATCTTTTTACGTATTTTGTTCAGCTCATTTTTTTCGGGCTTATTTTTGTAGGCTCCCTTCATAACTGAGCAAAACTCTGGCTCGATGTCCTCTAAAGCAAAGCTTTACTTATAGTGAACCACTACAAGTCTGCAGGTCTGAATAATTAACTGTTTATTAAATTAAGATGTAACCTTAATCTTTATGTAATCTTTATAAAGGACAGAGGTCGTGTCTTAGCCTCGCAGGCCTTATCAAATTGTCAGCTGAAGTGTTGCTGAATTAAATTGGTGACACTTTTGTGGTTTCATTTAAGGCGTGATCTTTCTGAGCCTTTTTAAACTTTGTGTCTCTCTCACAGACACACACACACACACACACACACAGTTCATGTTTACGCGGCCTGAGAAGAATTTTAATAACGTTGTGTGTCAGATTGTAATTCCCTCCGTGCTGCATTTTTGTTTTTTGTTTTCCTTGGGAGTGCTGCTCCTAACAGTCATCCACACTGTGACTTTTTGAACTGACTTTCTTCTGATGTATTGATGCCATGTACCGCTGTTTCTCTGGTTTTGCTGCATGTGTGGGCGATGCAGCAGGTACTTGGGGTTCAATAGTTCTGAGTGTTTGTGTGTGTGTGTGTATTCCTGTGTTTTGACTTTTACTGTTTGTGATTTTTTTTCTTTTTCGGGTTATTTGTGGAATTTGTTGTTTTTGTTTTGTTTGTGTTTTTGCCTGTTTCTGAATGCAGGTAGTGTGTCATGTTCAGTGTTTGCATTTTGTGTAGTGTTGAAGAGACTGCTTTGTGTACTTGTGAATGCTTGTGTGATTGTGAGTGAGTGTATATTTGGAGTGTGTAACATAAGTGTGTGTGTGTGTGTACAGGGGCAGTATCACAGGTTTTGGACAGTCTAGAGGAGATCCATGCGTTGACAGACTGCAGTGAGAAAGACATGGACTTCCTGCACAGCGTCTTCCAGGACCAGCACCTCCACACTCTGTTAGATGTGAGTAAATTCTTCCTCTGCAGTATCTAAAGTATCCAGTAGATGCCATGACAAATCAACAATAAACCACATGTGTGCTCCACACGATTCCTTGGGCTTTCCATCTTTGCTTGCATTATCATCTTCTGAATGTCATTAGATGCTTGTTGTTGCTTATTTCAGCTTTATGACAAAATCAACACCAGGTCGTCCCCTCAGATCAGAAATCCTCCAAGTGACGGAGTGCAGAGAGCCAAAGAGGTGAGGAAATCTAAAAATAAAAATGTCTTCTAAATTCTCTGAAGTGTAGCTTATAGATCGTCTTCATGAGCTCACCTCTAAAAGTTTATTTTCCTCTGCAGGTACTGGAAACCATCTCCTGTTACCCAGAGAACATGGAGGCCAAGGAGCTCAGGAGGATCCTCACACAGCCACACTTCATGGTGGGATATACAGCAGCACACGCATTCTTAATCTAGGAATTGGGATCTGTGTGCGCGCGTGCGCGATTACATCCTTCTGTGTCAGAAGTTGGGTCCTTTTGTCAGCCCACATAACTCCCTGGGCTACAAATCTGCTTAGCACCTGAGCTTTTGGTGAGCGCTCGCACAGGAAAGGCACAGGCAGCAGAGCTGAAGAGAGCATGTACTAAAGGGCTTCCACCTGCAAGCAGTGCTGATACTTTGGCTTTGCATCAGCTAGACTATAATCAGATGATTCTAGCAGCCAGTACAAACCAGAGACGAAGGGATGCCGAGGGTACCGATGAAAGACCTGGAAGATAGAAACTGAGCTAGAAGAAGTTAGTGGTGGCTTTCATGTAAAGGTACTGAGGTTCTAGTCGAGAGTAGCTTTTATTTGTGTTTAATGAATACATTTGTATTAAACAAAGTATTTAAGTATGAATAGGGTTGTTTTTACTCTGTGTGTGTGTATATCGCTGAGTAGATCGATGCTTTGGTGTGTGATCAGCTTCTCTCCACAGCAGCTAGCTGTAGGATTGTACTGCTGTTCTGTATCTGGGTTAGAAACGTAAGAAGCCGAGCTGTTTGTGTCTCTCTCCTGAATCGGTGTGTGACACTTAACTGGAGCTGTCATGCTTTAAGTTTGGTTCAATCCAATTAGCCTGTCCTGCACCCTGACCTGACTGCCTGGTTAATCCTGCCACAGACATTTAACTGTGCTGCTAGCAGAACTGGTATGAAGGGGCTTAGTGTGGCAGCACATGGGGCAGAAAACGCCTTTGAGTTTTTTCCTCTGAGCTGTATTATTTTAGTAATCACTTCAGTTATGAAGTAGTGATGCAAGGACGTGTTTTGTTCCCTTTAATTATGGACTTAAGCAGTGAGGATTCAGGGGGATTCAGCATCAAACATTTAGTCCATTGTTGACATGTCCTGTAAATGCGCAGTAAAGTCTTTGTTATTAGTTGTTCTTTTCAGCTGCTCTCTTTGCTGCAAGTCAAAAGCCTTTAGTGCCAGCTGTTCCAAAGCTCCCTGACTGTCATGCATCATCAGTGTACACGCTGTCGCTCTGATGAACAGCTGTGATCTTTTGGCAAGCTGGGCTGGTGGATGTTTAAAAAAACCTGTGTGTCAATGACATGATTAGTGCCCAAAGAGGATTAGTGTAAGCCACACTCTTTTCACACTCGTACAAAAACACTGTGCATGCTCACATGTACCTTCTATTGACAGGGATTTTGCAGCATGTTTTCTTGGCCAGCTTGAACCAATATTTTCTGCCTCAGCACTGACACAAAAACTGCACCCAGAAAGAATAACCCTAAAACAGCATGGCTTTAATACCCACGTATCTATAGGCCCCACACACACTGGGTTCCTTTAAAGAAAAAGTAGAATTGCTGCCTTGTTGTTGTGCTTCTGCACATCAGTCTCAGTTTGTCTGTCTAGATCAGGGTTGTCAAACTCATTTTATATCGTGGGCCAGATGCTGCCCACTTAGATCTTAAGTGGGCAGACCAGTGAAACTCCTGTCAGTGTAAGGAACTTTAATTACACATTTAATCCATGAGATCCATGAGATGTCTTAATATGAGAAAAAGAAGTGCGATTTCATCTCAGTTTTTCAACATGGTAAAGAAATGCTGTAGTTAATGGAAGAAATCTGTCAGCACGACTCTTAAATGGAAACAAATGTGTTTAAAAACAGGAACTTTTCTATCATTTCATTTTAATTTTCATTGTTCTGGTGTAGCATGAATGGCTTTATCTATATGAGTGAAGATAAAGCTGTAAAACTCACAAAGATACAGTTAAAAGTCCAAAATGTACGCCTTCCTTCACTTTTTCCATTGCTGTCCAGCGGGACCAAATTAGGGTCTCTGCCAGGCCAATTCTGGCAACTGGGCCTCATGTTTGACACCTGTGGTCTGGATGAATCTAATATATGAAACAAAGATTTGTGAAGTAATTTAGTAGGTGGGTACCAGAGAGTCAGCTTCTCTGCTTCTTAGTTAAGGTGATGTTTTTAAAGGGCATGCTGATGCAGTGAAGTTGATCTTTGACCTATGAGACAGATTTGTAAAATGTCATGATTTGCAAATGTTATATTTTTAGGTTAGATTTTTGTTGAGGTCACAATGACCTTTTTTTTTTTTTTAAAAACACCTAACTGTAATTAGTTCATCCTTGAGTTCAGTATTTGTCACATGTAGAAATTCCCTTGAAGGTTTTGATGTCATAAAGAACACAAATGAGCAACATTTATTTATAAAGTGCTCGTCACAGAGGGGAGTCACAAAGTGCTTCACAGAAAATAACTGAAAATGAAACTTTCAAAGAGCGAGGTGAGCAGACAGCTTAAAAACATGCTGCTGAAAATAAAGCTTCACTTCAACCCTTGCAGGTTGAAAAAGAAAATATACAAACAAACAAGGCAGAGGCTCATTCAATGCACACCACCATCCAAAACAGGAAAGAGCTGTCATCGTCTGCAAGTCTTAACACGGAGCGTTTGTGTCCAGGCTCTGCTGCAGACCCACGATGTGGTGGCACACGAGGTGTACAGCGACGAGGCGTTGAGGGTGACTCCCCCGCCTACTTCACCGTACCTGAACGGAGACTCCCCGGACAGCACCAACGGAGACATGGACTTGGAAAATGTCACCAGGGTTCGGCTGGTTCAGTTTCAGAAGAACACCGATGAGCCCATGGTGGGTACAGGAAGCTCACATTTCAGAAACCTAGAGTTAAAACCTTTTATATGTCAACAACAGTGGGAACCAAATTAGCACTAAGCTACTGCTATTATTTGTGGTTCAGCACTATTTCTAATGGAAGAGTAGAGGCTAATAGCAGAAAACGCTTTAATCTGGTAATAATGGTCATAAGCAGCGTCTTTGTCCTGTCTTCTTCCCCTCACCCCCAACTGGCCGTGGCAGATAGCCGCCCTGGAGGTTTCTTCCTGTTAAAAGGGAGTTTTTCCTTTCCACTGTCGCCAAAGCACTTGCTCATATGATTGTTGGTTTTCTCTGTAGTATCGTAGGGTCTTTACTTTACAATATAAAGTGCTTTGAGGCAACTGTTGTTGTCATTTGGTGCTATGTAAATAAACTTGAATTGAAAAAATGGAATAGTTAATGCACTGAGCCTGTGTCTGTTCCAGGGCATTACTCTGAAAATGAACGACCTCAACCACTGCATTGTGGCCCGCATCATGCATGGTGGGATGATCCATCGACAAGGTAAATCATGTCATATGTGATGAGATTGCTTTTTAAAATGTCCTTATTCATCTAGTAAGTATTGTGAATAACAAAGTGTGATAATTCTTATGTTGTAATCTCACATTGGACTGACTTCTGGTAATGTAACACAACACAACGCGACTCTACATTGGCTGGGCTCTTGGGGTGTTCCTTGGCCTCTGCTTTGTGAAATACTGATGTCTCAACACCCAGGAGCCTCGTTTGTAACCTTTATTAATTCATTCTTTCTGCACTTCAGGGACTCTGCATGTAGGAGATGAGATCCGGGAGATTAATGGCATCAGCGTTGCTAATCAGACGGTAGAACAGCTCCAGAAGATGCTGGTAGGTCACACCAGCTCTGAGCAGGCAGTTTTTCAGCTGATATCACTGCATTTCTTTGAATTTCTGTTCAGCTTGTTAAAGATGTAATGTTAGTGATGTGTTGTACCAAAAGATGGCATCAAGTAGCAGCATTATTTTTAGTGCCTGTACCTGAATATTAATAACATAATAACAAAACGGTGTTTACTTCTAATGTCCAAAAAACTACTAGGAGACACTAGAAAAATAAAGGAATGAATAAAAGCAACAGTGGTCCTTCTGTGATTGAACTATTGTAATTGTTAAAGATTTTTAAAAATGCTCTTCGTCTCCACAGAGAGAGATGAGGGGAAGCATCACCTTCAAGATTGTGCCCAGTTACCGATCCCAGTCAATGTCTTGCGAGGTACGAAACTATCAGTGCACACATTTTGTTTCACATGTATTGCTGGGAAGTAAATCCTTAGGTTTGTATTTCCCATTGCAGAAAGAGTCCCCGGATTTATCTCGACAGTCGCCTGCAAATGGTCACGCTAGTGTGACCAGCTCCATCCTGGTACGTTCATAACAGTGACCAAAAGTGAAAGCTCATAGCATCAAATCATCTTGATAATGGATTTGGATTAAGATCATTCTCTTAAAATACTAAAAGTCTCTTTGTGTGTTGCCATCCAGGACCTGCCATCAACTATTCAGCCTAAAGGCCGTCAGGTAAGATTTCCTAACTGTTTACATTACACGTGCACTCCTCCAATGCAACGGTGTGCTTACACAGCATGTATGCACCTACATCACTCGTGTTTCCCCCCTTCACATTCCACCTGTTCTGATTACATCAAGTCTTGCTCTTCACTGTAGGGCCTCCATCAGAGAGAGAGAGAGAGAGCACATACTATAGAACAAAAGTTGTCATTTATATCCTCTGCATGATAAAGTCCATCATCACACACACACATGTATATAAAATGCAGCACAAACTTTGTATTTTTGTGTGGGTTCCTCATAACCTTTTTCTTGACTCCCCCCGACATTTTCTACTGCATGATATACTGTATGTGTGTGTGTGATGCTCTCAACCCCATAGATCTGCAGACCTGCTATCAAGGACAAATTGTCCATCAAGGTAAGATGGAGCTTGGTGGACCCTCCGTAGAAGTAGATCCCGACTCCTCCCAGCCCTCCCCCCCTGCCCCGCAAAGTTTGGTTCCTCATTGTAATGGTGCTTAGATCCCATGTTTGCTGTCAAAGCTTAGGCTTCATAATAGTTCATCAGTAGAGAGAATATGGATGTATGTGCACAAGCCAACGATAAAACGAATCCGCCCGCAGGCAGAGACGCAGCAAAGCTCTTTGTTCGATCACGTTAGCCCTGCTGTTCATCAGTCTGAGTGTCTGTGCTTTTTCCTGCTCTGGCTTTTGTACTGTTGTCTTATTTCTGACTACTTACCAGTGTAGCAGCCAGTCTCTTCATAAGGGCAGCTTGCCTTGTCGTCCTCTCCTCACCTAATGTAGGCTTTTCTCACTGTTTTACACCTACAGATTTATGTACGCGCTCAGTTTGAGTACGACCCGGCAAAAGACGACCTCATCCCGTGCAAGGAGGCCGGCATCCGCTTCCGGGTAGGTGACATCATTCAGATCATCTCCAAGGATGACCACAACTGGTGGCAGGGAAAGCTGGAGAACACCAAAAATGGCACGGCAGGACTTATCCCCTCACCTGAACTGCAGGAATGGTGAGTACAGCAAACATTCAACGCCAGTTTAAAGCTAAAACTGTAGCAAGTCTTAGCTGTTATGGAGTTTTCTGATGGAGGGCCGCTAAATAGCAAAAATATCCAGACTATCCTGAGTGATGACAGATGCACCTCTAATAACATGACAGCTGGTGATTGTGTAGAAGAAACATGGTTGTGAAGGATGACCTCACAGATGCGCTTACAGTACAAATGTACTTACAGTACTGTTCTTGCTGTACTCATGCTGTGTAGTACAACTATGGAAAACTACTTAGGCACTCTGTTTTTGTAATGTCATTGTTATTTAAAGACAAACTCAAGAACAGAAATCCTGTTATCTGGAGACAGAGTGCTTAAATAGTTTACTACTCCCCTGCAGCAGCACATGAGCCAGTTCTGCACCTGCTGCAGGATGGATTCAGCCTGGCCTCTGCGCTCCTGTGCAGATGCAGAATGCCACAGTGAGCTGGCCATACAGAAGGAAAACAGACAGGAAGAGATGGGCTCGCCGGTTAGCAGCGATTAGCCTTTGAAAATAAGGAGTGTGTTTGTGTGAATCAGTCCCAGACTGCACTGACGAGAACAATAAAATGTAACCTGTGATTGTGTAGTGTTGTCAATTGTCCAGTGTCTTAAGATCCGACAGCCTTTATTTGTTTAATGTGCGCTGTGAGTGATATTAAGATTGTATTAACAATAAGAATGATTGGTCCTCCTCCCACTGACCTACATTTTACAATCTGGGCCTGAGTAAACTTCAGTGTGTTGCTTCCTGTTGTGTTTAGTGTGGTTAGTGATGGCATTACATGCCCGAGTTCATCTGAACCACACTTGTCAAGTAGCCAGGGCATGGTAGGCAGCCACCACACAAGTTCACAAATATGCACTGTGTTGAGCACAAAGGTCAAAATACAAGTTTGTAGTTTAAAATAAAAATGCATATCAGTGACTTGAAGCTTTTTGTTTTAAAACACACCTTATTATGTTGGCCAAGAAGTCTTTGTGAAGCCAGGCACCCCTGCCAGGATTCAAGCCTGGAACTAACCAGTATGCTAGAGGGGGACGGAGGTAGCTTCACAACATTAGTCCCTCCACCATAATGCTGGTGCTTGTGTCAGTGTGCATAAATAAATTCAAAGCAGGATAAAAGCTGTTTTAAATGATTCCCCTCTGCATTATAGTAAAAAGCTAAATTCCTTCTACACTCACATGCAAAGGGCTGACATTTACCTTTGGTCACATGTGATCATTCAAAAGTGCATGTGTTGCTTTCAGGCGTGTGGCATGTATAGCGATGGAGAAGACCAAACAGGAACAGCAGGCCAGTTGTACCTGGTTTGGCAAGAAGAAGAAACAGTACAAAGACAAATACCTGGCCAAGCACAACGCAGGTAAGCCAACAAGTCACACTAACACTCACTCACTCTAAGCATTTAACTTGACAGCTCACTAATGCAAAACTGTGTAATATGAGGTGGTCGGACATTTGACCCTAATTAGGGGTTGCAGTGGTGACAGTGACAGGCACTAGTCCCTGATATTGTCAAGTCCTGTCAGGCAGCCTGACGGTGAAGCTTTTTCACTAAAACAAGAATATTTTCTGAGATCTTCAATTCATAAGCAAAGGTTTAATAGCTATAGAGTATTGCTGTACTTGAGTACCTGAGTTGAGGGTGTTCTTATTCATTCATTTATGTAACTAAGCTACATTGAATAGTCTTTCAACTGTTTTCCTATAACTCCTTGATAATGTGCAGTCATAATCTTAATACCTTGTTTGGGTAATAAAAGGGAAGTACTGTGACGCATGTCCTTTCAAGTACAGTGATGAAGTGTGATGATTGCTAACCTTATTACGGCACTGTTGCCCCTGTTGTAGTGACTGTAGATGATCCTGTATGTGTAACTGTTGCATGTCTGTTGCCTTTTCCCTCTGACAGACCTCTTCTGCTGCCGTCTCAATTTGACCTCATTTTCAGTGACTAACAGCTCTGTTAACAAGTTTTGTTATGGTGGTTTTTGTTTGATTTGTCTTCTTTTATGGTGTCTTTTTATTAACCCTTCCGCTCCCACCCTTTGTCCATATTTCATGCTGTCTCTTACCCAATGACATGGCTGCATGTAAGTAACTCCAGAGAGCTGGCATCCAGCTTCTACGTATTTCTTCCTTCTCTCTGCTTTCATGCCTCGTCCTCTTCCTGATGTCTCCTTGACTTTTGAATGACAGCAGCTTTGTCAGGCTTGTTATGAGCTGCTCTGGTTTGTAATTCAGATTGAAGAGATGTTAGTCAGCTTGATTCAGTTTTTCTATTTGACCAAGGTTAGTGCAAATAAGTAGGTTTTAATGCTTTCTCGAGGCATTCGACCTTCATCTGGTGTGCCTGTTTGAATGAGCAGTTGGTGTACATTATGGCGGCATTTGAATAATTCAAGCCCGCCTGACTGATAATCCCAGGTTTGATTTATGCCACAGGGACAAAACATTGGAATGAATGTTAATCTCATTAGCATCAGAATTGCATGTGTTGCTTTAGACACTTTATTAGTTACACCCATCTGACACCACAGTGATCTGAAAAGAGCCCTGTGATACATCCTGCTTCATGAAGGCTGGAGTTTTACAAAACGTGTTGCTTCATATAAAGTTAGGAGCAACGACATACCCTTGTACAGTGGCAACATAAGGTTTGATGAAGCAGAATTTATTGGAGGGCTGCTGTATTTTGCAGCGGTCTAAGCCAGGCCTACCAGAGAGAACAAGGCATTCATTTGTTAAGCACATGTTTCAAAATTCATCTATGGAGTTCATTTTATACGCTTGATTTAAGTAGTTCATATTGTCCATTATAATTAACATTTCCATGTAACGCATGCCCTCTTCATACTTTTATAGCTAATCCTGTTTACTCTCTGATGCAGTGTTTGATCAACTAGATCTGGTGACATATGAGGAGGTGGTCAAACTGCCGTCATTCAAGAGAAAAACACTGGTTTTACTTGGTAAGTAAACACAGCAAAGCAAATGACTACAACTACAAACCGTGCAGCCTCCATGACTGGCCTGTTCAGTACCTCTTCTGCTTTTCCAGATACTTTTGTAGTTGCAGTTCCAGGGAGGTGCACATCAGGTTATGTCTTAAGGCTTTCTGAGGGGTTTGTGGTTACAGCATGCCTACGGTGTAGATTTAACAGAGTATAAATCCACTGTAAAGTTGGTGTCCCAGGTGGAGGAGTTTAAGTATAGATAACTTGTTCACAAGTGAGGGAAGAAAGGAGCTAGAGACTGACGGTGGGATTAGTGCGGTGTCTGCAGTAATGCAGATGCTGCACTGGTCTGTTGTGGTGAAGAGAGCTCAGACTGACAGCAAAGCTGTTAAATTACAGCTACATCTCCATCCTCACCTATGACCAAGAGCTGCAGGTGAGGTCATTTTGGAGGGACAAAGAGTAGAACTGCTGCTGCTCCCTGAGAGGAGCCAGTTTAGGTGTTTGGGCTTCTGATTGAGAGTAGACTGGGGGCAGGAGGCACTGCCCTCAAAACCAGATTAATGGCAGAAGATAGTGTCTTTGGGCACTGAAGCACATCCATCTTTCACTTGGGGACTGGACATCAAACCATCTAATGATTAGAAAACCTGCAGTCTTTAGTAAAGTGCCTACCTTTCACACTTTCCTGAAGTCTGCACGTGTACTTAAATGTCATTCGGTTGAGACAAAAAAAATGTACTTTTGTTGCTCTGATTTATGTTTTTAACTTGTGTGTGCTTAGTTAACCATCATAGTTAAAAAGTTAATGCTCAAATATCAAAAAACATAATCTAAGTACGGTAACATCTCCAGTGTGTTTAAAACAGGAAAAAAATACACATCACAGCATTTGAATACACCTTTATATCCTTTAAATGTTAACTAGAGACAGACTTGGAGCAGAGACCTCATTTATCAGCAAGTGTTATACTTGTGGGCAGGTGAGATGCTGCTACCTTAGTGTAATAAGTCTACACTGCAAAGTAAACCTGTCGGTCTGGCTTGTTTATTTCCATTTTAAACAACCAATTTAGCCTTTCTTGTTTTGTACTTATGATGTACCAACAGCTATTCAGAAAAAAGCCCAATGATTCAGGCAGCAAGTTAAACTGTGAGCTGCGTATTTCTCTGAATCAGCCATTACCAGTTGCAATTACAGGAACTTGTCATTATTAGAAAACTCTCATATTTACAAGAGAGTAATGGAGTGGGGATTGGAACACTGATGATGCTCATTGATCACATTAAACCAGGTGCTACTGCGCTGGACTGCATTATTAATAATCAGCTTTACCTTTTCTGAAATTACAAGGGAGCGTAAATGAAAGCATCAGCTATAAAGATCAATTTGGAAAACATATCCATTAGGTTCTTTCTAAAGACAGTGCAAAGATTGGTAAGGAGGACTCCTGTCGGCACGCTGCAGCTTACTAAACTTAGACTTAAAGCTAACTGATTGATCTGTTTGGATTTACAGCACTAGTATTTTTAATGTCTTCTTTCTCCCTTGATTCAGGTGCACACGGAGTTGGTCGGAGGCACATCAAGAACACACTGATCACCAAACATCCCGACCGCTTTGCCTACCCTATTCCTCGTAAGAGCAAGATCTAAATACTTCCACATGAGTAACTGCAGAGATTATCAAGCTCTTGTTACGATTGGACAGCAAACTAATGACTCAAAGATTTAAATTTCAAAGTGGATTCTCCTGTTTGACCCGTTACAACACAACAATGTCATCATCGGGAGTGTAACTTCTATATTCATGTCTTCTGTCCCAGACACAACTCGGCCTCCCAAGAAAGACGAGGAGAACGGAAAGAACTACTACTTTGTGTCTCACGAGCAGATGATGCAGGACATCAGCAACAACGACTACCTGGAGTATGGCAGCCATGAGGATGCCATGTATGGAACCAGGCTGGAGACTATCAGGCAGATCCATGCCCAGGGCATGATCTCCATCCTAGACGTTGAGCCACAGGCAAGTCATCTTGGCCCGGACATTTTCTTGCTACAACCAGAAGCCCCCCAAAATTAGACTTGGCTTCTAGAGGAGATGGCTAAGTTAAACTACCCTCATGTTGGAACTTGCAGTAGTTTACTTATTCACATAGTCGGGCTGGGCAATATAAAAAAACCCTCCACAGACAGAACAGTCTCATGTGCCACTTTGTGAACTACACAGTTTAAGATTTTCTTTCCTCATCAGGCACTAAAGATCCTCAGGACAGCTGAGTTTGCTCCATACGTCGTCTTCATCGCGGCTCCCACCATCACCCCTGGCATGACTGAGGTACGGTCTCCTCTGCTATACTTGCTCTTCCCGTCTTGGGCAGTTATGTTTCGCTGCATGTACTAACCGAGTTCATACTTGTGGCACAGTTACACTGGCTTTCTAGTCTGAATTCATTTGATCTAAACATTGTGCACGATGCTGTGCTGTTGAAAGAAAACAGATGAGAGCATCATTACATATGTAAATCAAGAGGGTGCTGCTTTAGCGTAATTGCTGTTAGGGGTCAAATGACCACACACTGAATTCAAACTGGACAGCCCAGCGTAAAAGAGCGTCTTAATTTCCGTTTCTGTCGTCCTGTGCGTTCCTCTCACTGCACGCGCTCAGTTTGCTTTAAGCATGTTTGTGTTTCCTTTGGCATGCCTATTTTCATGTGCACGCAAGGTCCCAAAGTGGTGCAGGAAACTGCCTGTAAGTACAAATTAAACGGTGCGAGTTCACTTGTTGTTTGGAGATTGTAGAAAAGCATCTGTGCCCCTCTGTGTTTGTTTAAATAGCAGCATTCTAGCTTTGTTCACTCCTCTACCTTTTGATTTCTTCTAATTCCTCTAATCCCTCCAATAATCCCCTTGTTTGGGTGCCTTTTCATTTGTGATGCAACTTCACGCCTTGTTGTTTCATCAGACTTCTACCTCCCTCTTCCATTTTCCCTTCCTCGTATTCAGAACTGTTACTGGGGGTAAATATGTGGTTGGAGTATTTCTGAGAAACACACTTTAGATGTAGGGTTTTTTTTAATTAAATATAGTTATATCGAACAGGGCAAGGGCCTGAGCCGTGACACTGAGCTGAACTCCATTTCAAATGAGGTTACATCTTTTTTCTTATAGACTACTCTCATAGATATTAACTCCATCATTTCCTAGTATATAAGACTTATTTAAAAGACAACTACTTAGAGAATAATCCAATTCATAGATGGCTCTTAAATAAATAAATGCATTATTTTTAATTGAACTCGCTGCACAATTTTTAGCAGCATTTCAAATGTATGTTGTATGTAGCATTGCAAGGTGAAGTTTGGCCATCTAAATTCAAATTCTGCACCTTTTCAGAATTGGATGATATATTCAGACTCAGTGCTTCCTTTTCCCAGTTCACACTATTAAGAAAGCCACATACTGGGACTCTTATCTTACCCGCTTTATGTAATGTTAACATATTAAATAATTTAAGCAGAAAATGTGGGTGCAACATTATCTAAAATCTTGACGGTCAGAGTTCAGTGTTCGAAGCACATCACACAGTTGTACTTCAGCCAAAGCCAGGTACTGATATCTCACTCTCTCCCCCCTCACTTCACCAGGACGAATCTCTTCAGCGGCTACAGAAGGAGTCGGAGATGCTGCAGCAAACCTACGCTCACTACTTTGACCAGACCATAATCAACAACGAGATCGACGACACCATCCGCCTGCTGGAGGAGGCCGTGGACCTGGTGTCCACCACTCCTCAGTGGGTTCCCGTCTCCTGGGTCTACTGACATACACTCAACGGCAACTCGCTCATCGCCCTCGACGATCCATCTCCGATTCAACGTGGAATCTAAACTCTGAATCACGTCTCTCATCAGAATCGCATTTCTGTAGATAAACTGTTATTGAAGAAGAGAAACGAAAAACTAATGACTGATGTCTCATTACCGAGACTTCATCCTCCTCCTCGCCCCTTTTCTCGACAGCCTGAAAGGCATATTGTTGTGTAAATATATACATATATATATATAAATGACTAAAAAACTAAGTGAATATGGTTCTGTCCTCATATAGTTGAATGGTGGGGAGTGGTGGGGCAGTGTAGTAGATATTTTGTACTTTTTCTTTTGTAATTGATGATGGATGGTAATATTGGAAAGGCAATAGCAAGCATGACCATAAAGCAGTCTTATGGGGTTGCCTGTGTGCGTGTTGACCTTTTAAAGCACTCCTTGTGGTACTCTGTCCTCCCCTCTAATCTCCTCGGCTCCTGTGACAAGCAGGCCGAACTTTGAAGCACATTAGAAGCTGCTATAGTGGCGACAACCGACTCCCTCAGCTCCACGTCCAAGTTAGAGTGAAGTGAAAAGCACAGGAAACTTGGCATTTTCTGTCTCCCTCAGCTCTTATTTATTTCACCGGCCCTCTGTGCCTTTCAGTTTGTTGAATGAGCACACTTGCACCCCTCTACGTCGTCTCTCCCCGTGTTGCTGTAGCCTGACGTCCTACGCTTCCCTCCCCAGCCGTCGATGGTCTTTGTTTACATCTCAGTTTGCACAAAATGGACAGTGAAGAAAACGCGTGCCGCATTCTGTCATCTCGGTTTTCACGACGTCTCGCCTACTCTTCTCTGGCTGTCTTTACTCTGCTCCCTTGTACACAAAATGCGAATCGGTGGACCTGGAAGTTTGTTTTTGAGACATTACCAGCTATGAAGAAAAAAAAATAAAAGCACTGACATTCACCACTAAACACGGCTCCTGAAGTGGAAGCAAAAACAACAACAGTAAAAAAAGAAAAACTGCCTTATCAGAGCCTTGGGGAAGAAGTGGCTAACACCTATGCACACCCCTGCTTTCTGCCAGGCAGACCGCCGCCACGACAACCATTTTCTTCTCTCCTGACACTCAGTGAGCCATGCTTGTTGAAATGTTTGTGTGGAAGGACAGGGCTTCACGTAGGTGGGATCGGTCCAATCGTAGAGCCACCATTTTTGGAACTGTTAACTGTTGTCTTCAAAAATATTTAAAAAGAAAAAAGAAAAAAAAGAATTCTTGTTTTTCTGGGGGGAGAGAAAATTAAAATTTTGTGTGTAAATGTTTCAATGGTGCGTACGTCATGAGTGAACTACCAAGAGCCAGTGTATATTAACCCTTAAAAGAAGCTCAGTATGTGACATAACCTCATGCTTTACCACAAGTGGCACAACACACTCCTACATGTATGGCACATCAGTTGAAGGCTTGAGGAGTGGAAAACAATAATAATAATAATAATAATAATAGTAATAACAAAAAAAATCAATATTTCAAGCTGTGGTTTGGCTGCCGTTGTGCCACTTTGAGTAAAGTGTCTTCATTTCAAGTCCTGTGTAAATTACCTCTGCAAATGAGAAAAGCAGCTCTTCTGTATGAAATGTTGTTCTTTTTTGTTATTTCATTTTTAAAAAAAATATATTTCCTTTTACGTGTTTAAAGTAAACAGCAGCGTCTGGCGTCTTATTTCAGATGTGAAAGTGAGCGCGGGTGCAGGTTGCTGTGTGGGTGTAGTTACTTTCAGATTTTTTTTCAAATCAAAATTTTTAACATGAAACACAGGATAAATATAGCTGTTCATGTAGACCAAAACATTAAAAAAAACTACTCAAAATAATATCCTATTAAAAATATTCCAAATAAAATGTAGGCTCAAATTTGCTTTTGTCTTTATTTACATTCGTTGTACAATACAAGTACCTATTAATATGCTTTCTGGTTACATTTTGTATATTCTTTACCTCAATTTTTTTTTTTACATTCATTCATTCCTACTTCTTTATGTTAATTAAGTTTGTTAATAAGCTTTCAGATTAGAAGTGTTAGACTGAAATTCATGGGCAACAAAATTCAATAATACAGAGCTTCAAACTTGAAATCATCATGCCTCAAATATATGAAATTCCTAAAGAAATAAAATTAACTTACACTAATTGTCCTCGCACACATGAAATAGTAAATCATATTAAATAGTATAATTTACAGCTCAACTGTCCAACAGTGCATTTCTTAAAGCCTGAGATGAGCCGACGCTCTTTGAATGTCACCTAATCGAAGAAATGTAACAAAGTACAAAAATAAATACGGTGAAGGGGAAAGAAAAAAAAAGAAAAGAAATAAAGACAATTTTACAACTTAAAAATAATAAATCAATATGACATAACTTAGAGAATCGTCAGTGTACATTCATGTGAGATAGTCACATGTTGACACTTATTTATCCCTCGGGGGGAAATTACTGTTACAGCAGCAGCATAAAGAATCAAATTGAAAATAGTATCATTACACTTAAAAGAACGTAGTGCAAAATTTTAATTAAATAAAAAAATTACGTTAATATAAAATAAAACAAAATATAAAATAAATTCTAGTGAACTGTAGTGAAAATGGGATTAATAAATAACACGCACATTATGAATCTAAGAAACTGCACATTACATTACATTATAATTTCTTTATGCATTCAGTGACATGTTAATATATTCAGGCTTTAAAAGACTAAAATCTACACTTTATAAAATTTTCCTTGTGGGCATGACATTGATAAAATATCTATTAAAAATAAAAATCTTTCCATGTCTGTATTGATTAACAGCTCGGTTTTCAAGGGGAGAAAAACGCCTGGTCAATAAAGGTAGACTGAATGACCTCAGAGGTGACAGGTATAACAGATACTTGAGCATGCCAGGTCATTAAAACCTCATTTCATTCGATACACCTGCTTCAACACATCAGATTAAATATTCTCTGCTCTAGTTTCAAATCATGTCTGCTCTAGAAATATCATGTTGTGGTTAGCATATTGTGGCTTACAGTATTACCATTGTGTTATATGAACAAATGACATGTTCTTTTTAATCATCACACTAACCATCATTAAGCTATCAGTGCTACTGAGAAACAACCACTCAAAGTACTGTGCGCTCAACTTTTTTGAACAGCTGCTCCATCAGAATATTTCCATTTCACTCACACACACACACACACACACACACGCTGTTGCCTTAAAAGCACAGTGATAAAAAAAAAAAATCCTGAGTTCACATCGAGTTCAGGATAATGAATATCAAAGCAGCGACGGAGCTTTGGTCATGAAGGACATGCTGAGTGTCTACCTGCAGGCTACAGCCTCAATCCACCGCGAGATGGAAGATCGTGCATAAATACGAACTGTGCAGCAAGGGAGGCTTCAACAGTGCAGTTAAAACAGGACAGGAAGCAAAAGCTCATGTCAAAACACTCCAACGCCACAAGCTGCAGAAAAATAAACCAATCAAAAGCTCAGTTCCCCCCCAAAATTGCAAGTAAGCATTAAAGAAATTGCAGCTCTATCTACTCACAGTCCAACTTTGAACCACAGAAACTGTCTGTCTCTAAGCTTTAGGTTTATCCAGCTAGTTTAAAAAGAAGTTAAAATACTGACCATTTCTTTGCAGATTTCTGAAAAGCCCATAGTTACAAGTCAAAGAGCGACAAGAGTGACACTGTGCCTGTCTGCCTGCCTTCAGCCTATAAGGTTGACCTTTATCAGTACTGTGAGACACTGAGCTGGTGATGAATTTTCCCCCCCTAAGTCAAAGACACAGATGGAAGAACTTGTGCTAAATGGACTGGGGGAATTTGCCTCCTCTGCTCTTTCTCCTCCACAGAGAACGTTTACTGCAATGACATTTTTTTGCGTGCTCCCGCTCTGAAGCACAGATCGTCAATGCTTGCTCATGAAATAGCTGATTTGAGCCGACAACGCAGGAAATCCTGTGCTTAGATGAGGTTAGCAGCCGCCACCTGGCACTAGTTTAGATTTACAAGATATTTTTTAGGCACCTTTACAAAGCTGACAGAAGCAGGTATCACAGGCTTTAATCACACCTCCATTTCTGGGCACAATGTAGATGAGCAGCAGATAAAACCCATCAAATCATTTTCATTTTGCTCAAAAACATGTTTTTTTTTTTTTTTTTTTTCTTTTTTTTTCATTTTTTTTTTTTATTTTTTTAATATTTTTTTTAA